>JAQFZE010004022.1:0-11763 GCA_034695245.1 Dicyrtomina saundersi
TATGTCATTGTGGGCAAGTTCCATCGACAATTTGGGGGACAGGAGGAGAATGAACAAGGGAAGCATGTACAGAAAATCGTGGTCCATCCCGACTACTCGCCGCACAGCTTTGATTCGGATATTGCTCTCGTCATCCTTCACAGCCCCGTCCAATTCACTTTCTTCGTTCGACCAGTTTGCTTTCCTGAGAGCTTCAACTCACTCATTGAAGAGTACCAAATACAAGAAGGGAATTTGGGCACTGTGAGTCAACACAACAGTATATGACAGCTTCCTCATCTTGATTATTGTTACACTAATCGGTCTAATTAAATTACTGTTAATTAAATGTGACATTTTTTAACATATATGCAGGTAATTGGTTGGGGTTTGAAGGAGACGGGTCTTTTAGCAAGCGACCTTCAGGAGGCTCAACTTCCGGTTGTGGCCGCTCCAGCTTGCATTGAGTCATACAAAGAATTTTTCCAGACTCAGAATCGATATACTAATTTCTGTGCTGGATATCTTAATGGTACGAGAGAGCCGGGTTTTACCAATTGATTCCTTTGTATAATATGAAATCACTTTAAAATTATTTAAAAAACCAATTAAATTTATTTTATAGGAACTGGAGTATGCAACGGTGATAGCGGCGGAGGTAGTTTGAATTAATATTACACACAAGTTTTATATTTGAATATTCGTGTTTGGGTTCTATAATTGAAGCCACTTGTGTACATGTATATAGGTATGGTCTTTCCGTCCGGGGAAGGGGATAATCAAAGGTGGTATCTTCAAGGAATTGTGAGTGTGGGAGCTCCGGATCCTCTTGATTCTAGCAAATGCAATTCACACCAGTATTCCCTCTTTACACGTGTTGGAAGGTACGTTGTCGTCTTTGTTTATTATAAATAAATTTACGTGCTTAACTGGAACTATATGGAATTACGCCAACCAATTTTAAGTGTAAAGAAACAAAATATTGATTTAACAAAATTGTATTGTTGCTGTTTATTAGGTATTCAGACTGGATAGTTCGAACACTGACCCTTGATGGGTATATTGAATGATCTGTGATAACTGTTGGGTTTTTCAGTATGCAAAAATATTGTTAATTAAAATGATTAATCTTTCCAACTGTATGTATAAAAGGGTAAACAATAACAATGAAATAAACAAGGGCTTACGCCCTAGCTTAATGGCAGCATTAGCGGCAAGATTGGGCTAAAATAAAAAGAGGATAAAATAATAATCCATCTACATAATAATAAAATTCAAATAATTCTGTCCGTGGGCGTCCATCCGCTGTCCCCTCCGCTGACCCCTCCCCCAACGTCAGAATGCTTAGCAACATACTACACTTGCACTGGCAATCTCCCTAATAATAAAATTCAAATAATTTTGTGTAAAAATGTGTATAGGGGAACAGCGAATGGGAATCAGACGTTGGCGGACATAATTATTTAAATTACCTAAATTGTGTAGTTATCTAAATAATATAGTTATCTAAATAAGTAAAAAATTGTCGTCAACAACTGTTTGCTTCCATCCGCAGGACGGGTCGGTTTATTTTTTAATGAATTTCATATTTTTAGTTTTTAAATAGCTTCAAAATGATATAATATCATTTGGGTTATTCCTTTGAGAAATTCAAAACTCACGTAAATTATGTAGATAGGTAGGAATAATCCCCAAAAAATTATGCCTAGGTAATAATATGCTCATAAATTATAAAAATGAGTGAGTTTTTTCTGACCTCTGACCCTATGAGTTTTTCTATAGACGTATGCTATTCATCTGTATCAAATAATAATAAAATTATATATTCATTTTAATATTTATGGTGATTGTAAAAATGACATAGTAGTCCTCAGACCTCCCTTGCTAAAAATATGAATAAATTGTATTTTTGACTTTTAAGTTAAATGCAGTATAAATTGGCTTTGATACACACTTATAAATGGCAATGTGTTTATTTTACCGAATCCATAATAAACATGTCCTACCCCGCGCAGTCAACTTCCTCATATTAATAATATTAATGAAAAGTATTTTTTATCTTATGTTGGCGGCGATACATCCGAAAGCATTTAATTAGCACACTTGGGGCTAACAATGAGTTAAAAATATACAGAATCTGTCACAGTGTAAACAATTTTAGTTATATTGTGCTGCCCTTTTGTTAACTACGTTTAGTTTAATTTAGATCAGTATTCTAAAATGAATTATTTGTACAGTTAAGAATTAACTTAAATCGGCGAACTTAGATTATTATTATTGTATCGCTAATAGCTGGGCAGATGTATATATATTTTTTTTAATAGGCATTTTTAATTTTGGTTGACATTTTATGTTATTTATGGCAGTATGTAGGGGTAAATCTTTCATCGATTCAATGGGTTGAACATTGAACACGGGCCCACACGTTCAACTCAACGACGCTGGCTTATCTTACTGCTGATATTTAAGATCCCCTTCCCACCGGGGATGTTCTTGTCGAGATTATTTTCGGTCACGAGGGCATTTAGAGTGATTTCGACAGTTCCAATGTGTTCATCATACAAACTATCAGAGTCGTAGATTTCAAATTTTAGCCTCTGTAGGGGTAAACAAAATGGTATATTATGCAGAAAATATTCTTTTATTATTTAAATTAAGTAATGATATTGACAGAATGCAATACAGTCATAAAGCCATTAAGAAAATGCATTTCGTCATTGTAGTTTGGTGTGCAATTATTGTAGATTTTTTAGGTTCTTAAAATGGAAGTTACCTGAGGGGTTGCCGCCCCTGAACGAAATACATAAAAAGTAAAGACTTTGTCCCACGTTGGATTTTTATTGTCTGACTTGTAGCCTGTTTTGCCGACCTTGCTAAATTTAGTCGAATAACTAGGAGCATACCACACTTCAACATAGGGATCAGGAGCACCGCCGAACGGGTCCGAGTTTGGTAAATTTCTATTTATTACATGACGAAAGTTAAAATTATATAGTACACATCGTTTAGAAACGTTTGCATTACATGAATTTGATAATTACTTAATTATGTAGGATATTTAATGTGCACTTGTGTGAATAGCACAATTATGTAAGTAAGTTTAGCCACGCCGTGGGCTTTGAGCTCACCTTGCCGAAAGTGAAAAGTCTATGCGGCTTTCCGCTTCCGCCGTTGCGCTATTTATCACCAACAGAGCGATGAACAAAGAACTGGCGAGTTTAAGTTGCATCTTATCTTGAATTCTGATTCTAATTACTTCTAGTTACTAGTGGAACTACATGCGCTACTAATAATTCACTTCGTAGTTTGTCCGTTTTCGATTGACCGCTCGCGCTCTGAGTAACTACCTACCTTCTATTTACCTACCTACCTACATACTTTACTTACGTATACTAACTCATGGCTGTCAAGCTTTCGATCAATGGAAGTATTGTGTCAAACTTTTGGCTCAGATTTTAAAAAATTAAGAATTTTGTGTCGTGTTGTTTAATTTAGATGTATAAAGCAGGCGATGCAGTAGTAAACCCTACAGTAACTATGATAACCGGATATTTCCAAAAACTGAAATCTTCACTAGTACTTACTAGTTAATAGTACGGTACTATATTTCATTGAGCGATATCACTTCTGATTGTATAACATGCGTAGTATGCTGGCTTAAAACAATGCACTTTTTTAGTACAGTCAAATTTATTTGCATGTAAGGAACGCCGCGGAACCATAGCTAATATGTCACTTACAACTAAAACCGGAATCTTTCGTAACCACATAAGAGATTTTTCTAGTAAGCAGACGTTAGTTATACGCAATTGAAGCTTTTATTTTCACTTAAAAAATCCATCATCATACAGTATATTGTCCGTTAGATACAATTTATATGAATTCTTTAACAAAGACTTAATTTATTGTATGTACCTACTTACGTTTTATTTTTAGTGCTTTAAATTGTTCCAACATTAAGGAGTTGACGCTCTGGCAGACTATATGATTTAGCAAATCCGTAAAAAGATTGAAAACCAAATTTTTGGCTCATTCCATATTTTGAACGTTTGCAATTTTTCATTTCTATAATGACGAATAACCGCATCGGCATCGGCATCGGGCTCGGAAAGATGTGACGGGAATGAAATAATTGTTATGGAAGTACCTACGAGTAAATCTCTCATCAACGGGTTTGCTCACGGGCAAAAGTTGAATTAATCCGACTTCTGATATTTAAGATTCCCTTCCCACTAGGAATATCCAGGTCAAGATTATTTGCGGTGACGAGGGCGTGTAGGTGGGTTTCCACAGTTCCGATGTAATCATCATATTCATAATCGTAGTCGATGACTTCAAATTTTAGTTTCTATGACGGCAAAAACAAAATACAGACATAAATAACTTTAATAAATTATGAAATCTGTACAGACAAATTACCTTAAAATGGCTTTCGCTTAAAAGGGAAAACCGCCTAAAAGGGACTGACTTAAAATATTTGGTTGGCCAGCTATGTTTTCAATAATTCCAAGTGTATCAGAAGCATCAGATATGATAGAGAAACTACTTCAATATTTTTCAGAGCAAAAAAATATTGAGGAAACTGTGTTCTCAAATATTTATAATTTAAGCTTATGTTCGCGTAAAATCAAAATCAAAATAAATCTCAACAAACTGCATTAACTGTCTTTTTTGAACAATATCTAATTAGCTGTCCACGGACAACATTGTAAATATCTTACTTATTTACTAAGAATAAAATCTTCAATTTTTAAATGATAACTGAAGTCCGCTTAAAAGGGAAATCCCTTAAACGCAACCTATAAAAGGGAATCCGGTTATTATAAGGGACATATTTGGTCGGTCCCGCGGAATCCCTTTTAAGTGAATTTGTCTATATTGCTATAATGAAGTTATGAAGAATACTTTTGTTTGGTGTGTTATTATTGTAAGCTTTTAAAATTCTTAAACCCAAAGTTAAGACCTGAGAGCTTGAAGCACCATCACCATTTAAATTTAAATTAAACATTTCATCCCAGGCTGGATCATTAGATTCATCAATTTTGCTTGTTTTGCCGATCATAGTGAAATTTTCAAAATCACTAGGAGCATACCATACTTCAACAAAGGCATCGGGAGCACCTCCGAACGGGTCACTATTTGGTAAATATCTATTCAAAAATAATAATATTGCAAAATATACAAATTAGGCTTGCTTAACTTAAAGTTCCAAATAGCTCCCTGGGGGAACTACGTCGAACGTTAGACCCAGGACCCATTAGAAATCCCGGTGTAAAAATATGAAACTCTTTCCATTTGATCCAATGCTATAATACCCCTAGAGTTATTAAGAGACCCGGGACAGGTATTTGGAGCTTTACGGTACGTATGTTTAGTCATGCAGTAATTTTGAGCTTACCTTGCGGACAGGAAAAAGTCAATGCGAGTATCCGCAACAGCACTATTTATCACGACCAAAGCGAAGAGCAAAGAACTAGCGAGTTTAAGGTGCATCTTGAATTCTGATTCTGGTTCTGATTTCGGTTCGGATTTATTGTTTATTGCTGAAAAATGTATTAATTAATTATTGTAAGAAATCAAAATTAAAAAAAAAAGTTATATTACTTTTTATAGGCTTCTAAATATGTAATGCAATCACAGTTTTCGTTTTCAATTTTATTATTAAAGTGCTCGTTTTGATTTTTGGTTTTATGTTAGAAATCAAACTCACCACTGCGCAGCGCACTGTTGACTTTACCTGCTGGTAACTGCTTGTGCGCTAAAAATACAGATATTAAAATCATCCACTTCAATAAATGGACACACTACCAATTATAATAGTCATTATATCTCAGTCAATCGTTTCGATTAACTAATTATATGCTCCAGTAGTTACCTTTGTATATACTTATGTCCTCACAATCGATCATATTATACGTAACTTACCGTTTATATCCGGAACGTTAGAAATCTGTTGTACAACCAGGTGTTGGTGGAGTGGCAGTATTTGTAAAATCCCATATTGTTCAAGTGGACGATAAAATAAAACATGTTTTCCGCATCCACAGTATTAAAAATTTTGTTCCATTTGTTTCACTGTACATCATACCACTTTCGTATATGGCACGTTATAAATATATTAGCTATCAGTATATGCTTCCTATTTCATTATAAATCTCAGAAGTTTTTAATGACCCCAAGTTGGCATTTACACGTAAATGAAAATACATGTGTGAGAATATTTTTCATACGTGTTTTAAGTTCAAAATATAAGATTTATTATGCAATTTACAACATTGTTTATATTTTTTGTAAGTTTATGTCGTACAATTGTATTATATGCTTTATTCATGAAGCTATGTATGTATGACATGCCCCTTACAACCGAAAGCTTGTACATTAAGATTTTAAAACATCCAAGTGTCGTGGTGTTTAATTTAGATGAATAAAGGAGGCGATGCAGTAGAAAACCTTATAGTAACTATATGATATTATTTTCAAAAGTGGAATCTTCACTAGTACTTACTATAGTTACTAGTTAGTACAGTACAATATTTTATTGAGTGATATCACTGTTCTGTTTGTATAAAATGTGTAGTATATGCTGGTTTACAAAAATGTACAGTCAAATTCGTTTGTAAGGAACCCCGCGGAACCGACATATAATTTGTAGATAACAAGAGACCTCTTAAAACTACAACCTGAATCGCGTGTGACAACATAAACGATTTTTCTAGTAAGCAGACGTTAGTTATACGCAATTGAAGCTTTTATTTTCAGTTAAACAAGCCAAGTATATAATATCATACAGTATATTGCCTATTGAATACAATTTATTTAAAGTCTTTATAAAAGCCAGTTTTTACTGGTAGTAGTTTACAATTTTTCATTTCTATAATGATGAATAACCGCATCGGGCTCGGAAAGATGTGAAGGGAATGAAATAATAGTTGTGGGAGTACGAGTAAATCTTTCATCGACGGGTTGCCCACGGGCAAAAGTTGAATTAATCCGACTTCTGATACTTAAGATTCCATTCCCACTGGGAATATTCAGATCGAGATAATTTGCGGTGACGAGGGCGTGTAGGCGGGTTTCAACAGTTCCGATTTGATCATCAAAATCGAAATCGGAGTCGATGATTTCAAATTTTATTTTCTACGACGGCAAAAAAAAATACAGACACATAGATAACTTTATTCAATTATGACATCGATATTATTTCAATAATTAAGTTATGGAAAGTACACTATTGTTTGGTGTGTTATTATTGTAAACTTTTTAGATTCTTAAACCGAAAGTTACCTGATTGCTTGAAGCACCAGCACCATATAAATATAAATTAAACATTTCATCCCAGGCTGGATTATTATTGTCATCAATTATGCTTGTTTTGCCGATCTTAGTGAACTTGTCAAAATCACTGGGAGCATACCATACTTCAACAAAGGCATCGGGAGAACCGCCGAACGGGTCTTTGTTTGGTAAATTTCTATTCAAAAACAATATTACAAAATAAACTCTCTCCAATTGATCCAATGCTAAAACCCCCTGGAGTTATTAAGGCACCCGAGAGGTATTTGGAGTTTTACGGTATGTATGTTTAGCCATGCAGTAATTTTGAGCGCTTACCTTGCGGACAAGAAAAAGTCAATGCGAGTATCCGCAATAGCACTATTTATCACGACCAAAGCCAAGAACAAAGAACTAGCAAGTTTAAGATGCATCTTGAATTCTGATTCTGGTTCTGATTTCGGATTTATAGCTGAAAAATGAATGAATTATTTATTATAAGAAATCAAAATTTAAAAGAGTTACATTACTTATATTATTAAAGTAATAATCACAGTTTTCGTTTTCAATTAAATTATTAAAGTAATCGTTTTGATTTTTTTTTGGTTTTATGTACGAAATCAAACTCACCATACTACACTGTTGACTTTTACCTGGTAACTGATTGTACGCTAAAAATACTTATTAATATAACCCACTTGAGTAACTGCATGCGCTACTAATTATAATATAGTCATTTATCATATCTCACTTGACAGTCGATCGTTTAGAGTAACTAACTAATTACATACTCCAGCAGTTATCCCCGTATGCTCACGATCGACCATATACTTATATGTACCTATTACCACTTTGATTTAACTATATATCAGGAACGTCAGACGAAGACTGTTGTACAATCATAGGTGTTGGTGGAGTGGTAGTAGGTAAAATCCCATATATAATTCAAGTGGCCGATAAAATAAAACATGTTTTCCACATCCTGAGTAATGTTCCAATTAAAAGTTCACTGTACATCACGCCATGTTCGTAATATGCTATGCTATAAATATATTTTTAGCTACATGTTTGCTATTTCATTATCAATCCCAGAGATGTTTCATGACCCCTATAGAGTTGGTATTTACACGTAAACACATTTGCCAGAATATTTTCCATACGTGTTTTAAGCTCAAAATATATGATTTATTATGCAATTAAAATATTTTATATCGGTATTTTACAAGTTCATGTCGAATACTTGTATTATATGCTTTATTCATCAAGCTATATATGACCCTTACAACCGCAAGCTAGTAAATCAATATTTAAATATGCATCAAATATCGTACATGTTTGTTACGAAAGGAAAGCGTAAACCTATTAGGGAATAAATTCCATCACTTATTATAGCTTTCTAACAAAATGTCCATATCTCAATTTTGAATTCAATGAGCATAGCTTTAACAACAAAATCTCTTTAGATAACAATATCCAACATCCGGCATCGGAATCCACAAAACCACCCATAAACACTTGATTTTCAGTACAAAACTTCACTGCGTATTTTTGGTACAAACTCAAGATCTATAAATCTATAATGCATCCGCATGTTTGACAGATTTTTGGGAAAAAAGTAAACAGAAAAACCCTGCGTTATGCTTATCTCCAATTACGTAAAAGTATGTGTAAGTACTTGTATGACATGAGTAATTATATTAACTTGTAAATAAACATATAATGTCGTTGGCAAAAAACAATAAATTGATGTACACAATACAATAATTAATGGCTGGAATAAAAATGAGCTTAAAATAACGAATGGCTCTTCCCCAGAATTGTTTTTAGTAAGTAATTTTATTCAACGACCACAAATGGGTAATTTCATCCTCTACATGTTGAACAATTTCGTTACTCAGATTCTCATTCTCAGTTAAGAAGCGATCGATTCCAATTAGAAATTTTAGCATTCCTAATTGGCTTATGACACCGATTCCAATTCCTGCAATTAATATACATAATAAATTTAAAACAGTTATGCTAAAGGTGATTTACGTTTCCAAAAATAGTCGATACCAACGCATGCTGAAATTTTAAAACCAATCATCATAATCGGTAAAAACACTGTTAATAATTAGTAACATGCTAGTAATGAGGAAAGTACAGTAGCAGCCAGCAGGCTTTTTTTTAATATGAAAAATAATGAACAGTCCCGGGGGAGAAAATTTCCGAAACGAAAGTGTTCCCGAGAGGGAACCTGCGTTCGTGAGGAAAAAGTCCGTCCGTATACTGGAAAACAAATACCTGTGTTTCCATGTCCAAGACCTCCTGCAAAGAAACCATCAGTGAGTTCCCCAAAATCCATTTTTATTTCATTGGAGGGTCCAGGAAAATTAGAAAACCAAATGGTCGGTAGTAAATTTGTGGCAATTTTTCGACTCCATTGAGCAGGAAGCAAACCAATAAATTTAGTATAAAAATAAGCTTTTAATGGAGCAGTTGAAGTTACAATTCGTCTCAGCAATTTATCCATTTCCTGTATTCTCGCTTCAGAGTCCTCAATTTCTAAGGGTAATCGAACTTGACATGCTGTCCTGTATAAGTAATAAGCGAAATTCTCATTCTACAAAATTCAAGGTAAAATATCTATATAGTTTCACCATAATATCTAAATACACGTAATGAGTCATGCAAACTTACACATGATTTCCAAGGGTATTATCAGCAGAACTACTAAACGGTAGTGCAAAAGCGCATTTCATTTCAACTTTCCTACCTTCTTCAATTTCCTTCAAAAATGCTTTACGGACTCCAGCTGTGACCGCTCCTAGAAGCACTGCTGTAAAGCTTACATTCAACGAGCGCTTCACATCCTTAATCATTGACAAGGGGATCCCCATTTTTGTTTTACCAAAGTAGAAGCGCCGACCCAACTTATTATTGTCGGTCGGAAACCATTTATTTCTATCTTTTCCCGGAAATACTCCTAATTTTAAACTGTCGTAGGGGGACACAAAAATGAATTTTGCAATGTTAATGACACTTTCAATGTATTTTCTGGTTCCTTTTTTTCCCTTCAAATTTGTATCCCTGGAGTTCGCGAACTTTGATAAAGTAGGGGGCACTGAAATTACTGATCGCGATGAGTTAGTAAGTGCTCTAACAATAATATTATTCAAAGCGTAGCCATCTGCAATCCCATGATGGAAACGGACTAATACTGGGATTTTAGTTTTTTTGAAACAGTTTGAATCAAACTTTTGATCCTGTTTGTAATTCGGTATTGTAATTATTTCCCAAGGACTTTGGTTTTTTGGAAATGGCTTCCAAATTAATTCTTCTGTCATCTCAAAAAGTGTTTTTTCGTCCATCTCACAATAATTGTTGATGCTTTTAACTGAGTCGTTTTTCATAACTGTATTATTTCTACTGTCATGAACTGAATAATGATTTTTGAAGCTGTAGTTAGAATCCCATTTCCAAAACAGATAGCCTAACCACGTGGTGAAATATTGACGTAATTCAGGATATTTCAAACTCCCGTTAGAATTTGTTCGCTCAAATTCCTTTTGGAACAAATCTCGTATGAAGTTGATGTCAAAATTGGTTTCATTATCGTTTAATTGGAGTAGAAGGAAAACGACTAAGTTCCACTTTGGACTTGTGTGAACGTCATCTGAGGCTAAAATTATACTTTGAGGGGAGACGGCCTTTGATAAACTTTTGTCGAGCCTTGGCCCAAGGAAACACACAACATACCGATAAATTGCAAAGGGAATAAGGGCTAGTAGAAGTAATGGTCGAATAATAAGTAGCACAAATAAGTATAGTATTGGAATTATAAAGATGGATTTTAAAATATTTACAGACGCACGTGTCTCAAGCATTTTCTTAGCTGAGTTATATTTTATTTTATTTCCAAACTGCAGTTGAACATCTAATTTATTTCACGAGCTTATTCCAGTAATCTACAAGTATTTGAACTGCAACTTTCAACTTTTAATTTAAATTTTGTCCTATGATGTACGCATTACAAAATCACGCATTTCTCACATAAATTTATGACATCGTTATATTATCTACATTTTAATTTACTTTACGGCCTATAGAAGAAAAAAATAAATTAATATAAATGCTTGTTTCCTGTTACTTATTCAGCCGGACTCAATTGTACTGCAAATTGAATTCTCACATTCTCCCAGGTGTGCAACATATTTCTAGTGAGAAATAAGAAGGTGAAGAAAATGGGTTGTTGATTAATAGAAAAAAATTATCGCGTGCTGAACTTGTAATTATTATCTACACATAACTTAAGGCCGACTAAATTGCAGGCAGGTTTATGAATTCAAATTCAGCTATATGCCATTCAATTAAAAATATATTTAATGGACGTGTATAAAAGATTAAACTTAATCGACACTAGACCAGCTGGTCACGCAAAAGTATGATTTCGTCTTCAATATTTTTCACAAAGGTGCTGGATTCTTGAACGCTAAGGATACTATCATCAAATCCAGTCAGAAATCGAAGGAA
>JAQFZE010004023.1:0-11762 GCA_034695245.1 Dicyrtomina saundersi
CAGCAGGAGCAATTTAAAAGAATGCCGAAATTCGGGAACTGAAATTGCGGAATTCCTCTCCGCCTCGACTGCGGGTGCTTGGAATGGAAATATGTCGGAATAACCGGAATGTCGAGTCGAATCTCTCGCTCTCCCTCTAGATAAAAGAAATGTCTTTGTCATCCTCGTTCCCCGTCGGCCGTCGGTGTCAGTAATGGTAAACATGACAATGATGACAATATTTTGAAAGCATCTCCAGTCCGTGAATTTCGTGATAAAAATAATTTTTTTATAGTTTTCAGAAATTATGAACGGTCTTCTATTTACTTGAAGTCTTTCTTGAAGCAGTGATCGAAATGAATCAGTGAGTGGCAATCACAGTCATTTCGACAATCGTAAAGGATTTTTACTACGAGTTATAATATGTGAAAATTGCATAATATTACCTATAGTAAATGCTTAATTATCTTACGTTATATACGGACGACCCCTTATGTTGAATCATACGGATCAAATGCGTAAGTACATACTTTTATTATTGAACGAGGAAAAGTGTAAAAAAAATCGACCAAACGCAAACACTAAAAGCTTCATCGGCCGCTCAGCGTTCATTGAGCGGCATTTAGACATAGGCAAGGCAGAAAATAGACGAAGCCTTGAGTATTGGGGTTGTCCCTCAATGACGTTTATGAAAAAAGTAAATTTTTTAACTCCTCCATCCCCTAGTTTAGCTTTTCTACAACGTAGGGTCATACGAATTGTACATATTAGGTCGTTTCCTCCTCCCTTCCCTAAATCTAAACATCATTGACGGACGGCCCCTATGCCTGTATGTAGTTTTTACACGCTTTCATGACTGTCGAAATGTATGTATGTAATTAGGTATGTAACGCCTATGTAAAATCATAGGGGCTTCTCTCAGGGTCGGCGGCGATGGGAACCATAAGTTCCTGGCGCAACATTTAACAGGAAAATATCATTGCGTTGGTGTTTTTTTCTTGGTTAAAATTCTGGTCTGGTGGATGTTTGTTGTAGTAATAGGTACGTGTAGGATATTAGTAAGGAGGTTTGTTGGCGTTGGAGTTGGACAGACGGGTGTTTAGAGTTCCCAAGAAATACAAGGAGTTTTTATTATCAAGCCAAATAAAGGAAAAGCAAGCAAAGCATTTATTATTCCAAGGCAGGAAGCCAGCCAATACGAATAGGATAGCAATAGTGGAGGCTTCACTTTTCCCATTTCTATTTTCTGCTGCTGCTGCTGCTTACATTTTCCCATTGGGAATTAATAGGGATTGCAGTAGTAATAATTATAGTACATAACTATTATTTCGATTTTTTATTTCACACACACACACACCACACCACACTACTGGAAGAACAAGTGCCAAGACAGTGTTTAACAATTCGAAAAGGAAGATCAAACAGAAACTAATTTCTGGTAAGTTAACTATATAGTTTACTGTAATTAGCTTTTAAAACCTTCGTTAACTTTGTGCTTTGTTGTTTGTATTTTGGATCTTATCATTTATCGGGACAGTTTTAGTTTGCTTTTGCTCGACATTATTTGTTGTTTGTTTTCTACATCATTTATTTATTTGTAATCAGTAATTCTTGGTTGTTGATTCGTCATTCGTGTGGTGAGGGTCTTTTTGTTTTATCTATATGGCGTTGGTGCTTAAAACTTAAATGTCTATGGATTATTTTGTTTCATTTTCGTTTAGTAAATCGCTTGTTTCTTAAAGTGTATGCTACATTTACTTTCGTGCCCATCCGTACCCGACCCGTACATCAGTACCACTACCCGGCCCATCACCTGGACCTGGATCTGATCCGCCTGCCTGCACGTACCGTTACCGTTGCAGACTATGTAAATACTTACTACTTTTACCCTAGTATGTGAGTACGCCGATGCGCTCCATTTCCGTTTTCTGATTCTGCAGAATTTGGAATCCGTGAGTGAATTCGTCGGTTCGGCATTCGGTTTCTTCGGCATCGGCTCATAGTATCATTTTGGTATTGTAATTGTAATTTTACATAGCCATCGTCTTGTCTTCTCTTGTTTTGGCTCTTCTTCTTCTTCTTCTACTTCTTGTCTGATTCTGCTGAATAGTCCTTGTGTGAAGATCAACTGATGATCTGTGCTGTGGTCTCTCTGTCTGTATGTCGATTTGGACGCCGAGACAATCCACAATTCATCATCCGACTAATCCGGCATCGGCATCGTTAGTGTCAGTCGTAATCATATCTTTAATCGTATCTGATATCCGATCTGTATAGATTTCTTCGAATTGCGACATTGCACCAAAAAGAGAAAAGCAGGGCAGGGCTGTGGTGGTGTTGGCAGTCTGTGATCAGTTGGTTTTCTTTTTAATACTCGAAAATCTTTCAAGTTTTTTACTAGTTAAACCAGCACCACAGTCACCGTTGCATATAGGTACCTATATAATTATCTATTTATACTAACTACTAAGGCCCGACTACACCGTATAACCGACTACAGTTTTAGGATATGCAATGCCTAATTGGAGCAGTCCGTCATAAATAGTGTATTTTATTAAAATTGTAAATCCACCTAGATAGCAGTTAGCACTTCATTGGGGCCTAGTGTGCCTGTAGCCTGGTATTGTTTTTCAAAGTATAATAGGTACAAATACCTACTTGCCTTTAGTTTTTCTATTCATTTCGCTAGTCTTTAGTTGACGAGTTACAATTAAGTTCAGTTTAAATTGCTTAAGTTTTTTATTTTAGATTATTTTTCTTAATAAATTCTTATGTGATATGGCATGATGCATTTACGTAAGTACATAAATGTGATAAATGTCATTTCTCATAAATTTGGAAAATTGGATTGTTCCAGATCCAAAGAGCAAAATCTAGAATGTCGTGTGCCAACCAGTAACAAGCAATAAATGTCTCACTGTAACACGGTTGACCTTAATTAATAGTTCATTCACGACTCACTATTACACATTTGTCATACTACAATGATTATTGTTTCGATTGTTTTCCATTTTTGTAATCGTGTTATATAGTTGTTATTCACAGTTCATCTAGTTTTAAATTTTAACATATAGGTACTTGCTTGAATTACCGATTGTTTGGTTAATGAAGGTGTAATGCGTAGGCTTTTCCTCTTTGTGGTTTTGGATGTATATGACTGACGTTCCACAATACATATTTTATCTCATCCTTTTTTTCCCCTTCTTCTATGTATCCTTGCTTGATTTAATTTTATATAGTTCATGGTAGTTTCTTAGGTATAATATAATAAAAATTATTAATAATATTATTACGATTTAGAATTTACTTCCATAATTTTTATATCATTGAAAAGTATTGTATGTAACTTAAGTATATATATGTAGAAATAAGAAGCGGTTGGCGGATTGACATTGATTTAATTGGTGCTTAAAGAATGTTTAGCTCAATTATTAAAATATTTTAGTTTTCTAAAGTCATGTTTAATTATTTATAATTCCAGTTTCGTTTTTCATTCCTCTTTGGGCTTTAGAATTGGAAACTTGAGTTGAACTTGAAAGACTTGGAGTGGAACAATTGTTTAAGGAACTCTGGAACTGGAGACTGGAATAAATTTTATTCTTGCAAAAAATCACATTAAGAAAAATGAGTGACCACAGAGATAGTCATAGTCGGGTAAGGAATTTTAATATTGATTTTTAATTTTAGTTCAATTTAGCACGGAGCGAACATACTATGTATTTTTGAAATATTTTATTGCTGATTTTCGAGTTAGTAGTGATCGTATGTTAATTTAGGACTTTACGGTATTATCGTTGTAGACACTACACTACCGTAGAGTGAAACGTCATTAGTGAATATCACAGTATAGTAGATTTTCAAATGTACTTTTGTATAGAGCCTCGACAAAAATTAGTGATTTTAAACAGGAACTTAATTTTTGTAGAAAAAAGGAAATCTATGATAATCTGTAGGCAGCTATAATCATACTGCGTCAATTTTATTTACACCTCTTCTATTTAAGTCATTTCTACTACCATTTTGAGTTAGCATACACATATTTGGGGAATTAAGATTTAAGATAGCCCATTTGACGTGCTCAACGTGTAGCGACGGACTATTTCATTTTATTATAATGCACAATTTTCTGATTTTCTTCACTGATTTTCTTTCCCCTATAACTGTACACTCTCACTATTCCAGCAGCTCTGTAACGTCAACATAATTTTTGACCTATAAATTTTAATTGGAAATTTAGTGATGAAAGAATAAAATGAATAAGAATAAATCAATCAATCGAACGAATTCATGTAAAGAAAGCATGAGTGAACTTCAAAACTTTGAAGATCAAGAGCCTATTCCCCATTGTCAATACCGCAGTCCAAAAAAGTCAGATGTGAGAGAGCCACCAGGGCGGGGGAAATCTCTCTCCAGAAATGTCAGTCAGAATCAGTCCAATCCAAAAAAGAAACGGGAAGGGGAAGATTTGGAATGTTGGGGAATTGTAAAAACTCATGACATGTCGTGGTCAATGGTGATTTTCATCTTCATCACTTTCAGGATATAATCAAAGGAAGTCATCGTGGAAGTGTTTCTCCGAGAATGGATCGGGGTGGTGGAAGTCCACCCCCACGCCGTGGAGGTGGTGGTCGCAATCGTTCTAGATCAGGTTCAAGAGGTAGAGCTCATCGATCTCGATCATTCAGTCGTTCACGAAGTCACTCCGCAGGTCGTAAGTACAGCAAGAGAGCCGAGAGGTCCACTTCTCGCTCCAGGTATATAATAAAATACAAATAATTAATAAATATATAATAAATTTATCAAAAAATTATATAATAAGAGCTTATTTAATTTGTTTTTATTGATTTCAAAAAATATATACGAGATCATTTTTGTGGTCGTGATCGTGATTGAGTCACAATTCTCGCATCATTCCAGGCTTGTGTAGAAAAATGTTACATTATTTTAGTATTCCCTTAACCCGTGAACATTACTTTATTAGGGGAGCTGGAGGAGGAGGAGGACATCGAGCATACTCCAAGAGTCCGGTAGGTTCAAGTCGTCGTTTTGATACCACGAGGGTACGTTTCTCTCTCCCGACTGTCCCGACTAATACACAGCTATGAGTTTCAGAATCTTACTATGCGTGAAACGTACTATGCTTTTTGAGTTTGCATACAATATAATCAGTTTTTAGTCATTTTTTTAGAGAAAACAAAACGCAATGTAAATAGCAGAATTTTAGCAGTTTCTTTGGAATAGCGCAAGGCATGCGTTTTTATTATCGTATTATTAGAAAATGTAATGCAAACATTAAAACATATTAATAATTTAACGTTCCTTAATTCCCGGTTTCTCTCCTTGTCCTCCTTACATTTTTACGAATTACGCCATAGCTTTAAAACAAAAGCTGCTACTTACAAGATTAAATTTTTTTTAAAGGAAATTAGTAGGTATTCACCAGGGATATGAACTAATAATTTTCGCATCGCCGAAAGTGAATTTGGACTTTATTTTTTTGGAATTTTGACATTTTAGGACATACTGACGTGTACCATCTATATATTGACTTTTGGAACTTTCTAAATACATGTCCACATTAGCATTTTGATACTACAACGACGTTTTTAATATTACAGAGCATGTAGTTTCGACTTTTTATTTTACTTCAAATCATTTAGAGACTCATTATCGACTTTTTACAAACTCCCTACACATACAATTTTCGACGTTTTTCAAATGACAAAGCATGGATTTTGGACTTTCTGTACAAAATGTATAATGTCCCATGTGTTCTTTACCCTAATAATATACAATTATATATTCCAAAATATTGGATATATGCATAATTAAGTATATTGCTAATACAGTTTTTACTAGGGAACTTAATCCCGTCTATAATTACTATGTAAAATTATGTTGAACTAAATTTTTATGTGAATATTTTTTTAGGACAATCCTGAGCCAAATAAATGTTTGGGAGTGTTCGGCTTAAGTCTCCGGACAACTGAACGAGATCTGAGGGATGTATTTGGTCGTTATGGACCCATTGAGGAGTGCACCGTGGTCATCGATGCTCAGGTTTGGATTTCCATCAAAATTAAATCAAAATGGGAGAGTCAGTCAGTCACCCTTCCTCCCCCATCAAAGTCTCAGTATCAAAATCAAATATCAAATCAAATGCACCACAAAAGCAAAAAATAAAATAAAAATGCTACACGAATGCACAGATTCAGATCAAAAAAATTTCAAATTCTCAAATTCATGAAAAAATCCCAGACTTTAATGGAGTGTAACAAATTGTCTACTTAATCTAAAGCAAAGCAAAGCACAACTGGCCTGGCCCTGGCATCTTTTAGCAAAACCAGACCAGTCCAGTCTATTCCAAACCCGTCCAGGGGACAGTCAGTTGTTGAAGTTTCAAAATCGAAATCGAAAAATACAAATTGCGAAATCGAAGTTAAAAGTTGAAAATTCCAAAATATCCAAAAAATTCAAATTCAACCCAAAAAGTTAATGAAATTTCAAAAAAAAAATGAGTTAAACTTCATTGTGTGTCATGCGGCGCATCCCATCGCAAATCGCTTTTAAAAATTACGCGTAGAAACTTTTGAGCGATGACTCACTCACTGACTGCTGTCAGTGTCAGTGTCTCTCAGAAACTGTCTGACGACAGAACGGCAATATAATTGTAAGAATCATACCAAACATGCCTTGATTTGAAATTGAATTGAATGCTATATTATTTAATTTTCATCAGTATTATTATTATTATTATTAATAATAGTGCATGCACGTTATAGTACACTGCAATGCGGCTTTTACTCACGCACATTTTTTTTTTTACTTTATAATTCCGTATAGCTTTTTTGATACATCTACTTACATGTCTTCTTAGGCCTTTTACTTTCCATTACTTTGTACTTTAATACTTTATTTGGTCGTGGTGTATCTATATATATATCTATTGTAAGTTGTAATTTAGTCCTTTTTTTGTAGTCAATGGAATGGAATATAGTGGTGGAAATGAAGCAAGTGTTTTTGTAACCGTAGTGCCCAGCCAATACCAATAATGCATTGCGGCTTACTGTTTTTTTTTTGGTTGGTGAAACAATATATTTTTGGTCTATTGGTCATCTGTTTACCCAGCAGCAGCTGGTGCTGGTGCACTAGCAGCCGCAGAGTTCTCTTATTATTCCTTTCCCATTCCATTTATTTATGTCGTTTTAGCTTTAAATCTTTTGAGTTGATTTTCTCATCATAATTTGTTGTTCGATTTCAATTTTTTTCTTGCGCACTCCTATAACTACCTACCGCATTATGTCTTTTCCATACATGTTAAGTGTATTACCCTATTATAAGAAATTCTATTTTGTCGTTGAATGGGTTCGTAAATCGTGTCATATCACGCACTTCCTAAATCATTTTTAAAGCTGTTCGAGAAATGCTTAGAATCACATTCTCCAGTTGTACTGACATGCGTGATTTTAATGTCCCATATATATTAATGGCCAGGGGAGTGTAATTGTAACTAAATACTTGCTTTTACAGAGTTGGTAATTACTGTAACTACTTATACAGTTATAGTACTTACATCCCGTAACGATGTTTTCCCATGTACTCATTTTACACCTTCAGCGACAAAATGTGTAATTTAAATTTTCTTATAAATTTGATGCGAAATGGGCTGGAAATAATCGCATTGCTTTAGCTGTA
Organism: Dicyrtomina saundersi; assembly: GCA_034695245.1. NCBI lineage: Eukaryota > Metazoa > Arthropoda > Collembola > Symphypleona > Dicyrtomidae > Dicyrtomina > Dicyrtomina saundersi. The sequence goes on from JAQFZE010004023.1 coordinate 7,675, forward strand.
GGTTATTATTGTTCTTTTCTAATGGATTGATTTAAGTAAACACTTTGTTTGTTATATCGTCTGTGAAGAACCAAAATGACCCATATCCAATTTAAGCTAGAATCAAAATGTAATATGTCATAAAAACAGATTGAGAAATGTGCGTAAAATGTTAATTAAGAGTTTTTGAAAAGTGGAAAACGTTCTATTTACATATTTTTGAAAAGTGCAAAATATTCTATTTAAATGCTTTCAAGACATGTTTCAATATTTTTGTAGATAGTGGATAATGTTTTTAGCTACAAATGTATATGGGTCATTTTGGTTCTTCACAGACGATATAGTTGATTATTAAATTTTAATGTTCAATGTTTGTGTTTGAATGGGCCATGGGCTAATAATATAATGGGCAGCGCAGCCTCTCACAGGGCTGCCTGCCTCACCTTTTATAATCTTAAATTTCTTAAGTTTCTCTTGTTGGCAGTATTTTGTGCAGTTGGCAGTTATAATGTTAAATTATTATTCAGTTCAAGTTCATTGTTATTATTGTTTTTTATAATAATTTTTTCGAGTTCAAAAAATGGATTTTTTAGTTTATCCTCGAGTCGTTTGTTTGTTTGTTATTAGTACTGCAATAATTACTGTATTGTGGACAAGCACAGTCACTTGTGCGTGCAGTACTTTTATCATGTGTGTGTTATTACTGGCATGTTGGATGCTAAATGTATAGCTTTTTCTCTCAACTTTTCTTGATTCCAAATTGCAACTTAAATGCCATGCCATGCCATATGCCTTGCATTGAATTATTGAAAAGACTATAAAGTGAGGATGACTTTGAAAAATATACAAGGAATTTAAGTACATGTGTGACAATGAAAATTCAGTATTATTATTTAAAGCCGGTTGGTACGTGTTGCAATTTTAAGTTAAGGTGTAAGCTATATAGAAGTGTTTACTTGTTATGAGTTAAATGTTATTGAATAAGCATAATAATATGTAAAATTTAAATGTACGGTATTGATACTGTAGGTGGTAGTAGGTATGTTATATTAAAATATGCGTAATAATTGTTATTCTCACAGACTGGACGATCCCGCGGATTCGCCTTCATCTATTTTGAGGCAGTCCCAGATGCTAAAGCAGCTAAAGAGAGTTGCAATGGAATTGATATCGATGGGCGTCGGATTCGTGTGGACTTTTCTATAACTCAGAGAGCTCATACTCCAACACCTGGGATTTACATGGGCCGTGCTAGGTACGCCTTCAATGCATTTTTTTACGGAATTGGGTTATATATTTTGAAGTTTGTCATTGAACTTTAACATTGTGTCAACAATGGTGCATTTACGTAGTAGACACAACGACGTTAGTTAACCTTTTTTCTTATAAATTCAATAGTTAAAAATGTTAATTTTTCTTGTGTATGTGATTCCACAGCTCTCGTCGAAGCAACTACGGCGGTCACAACAACGGCTACAATAATTACGGTGGCCGTCGAAGTGGGGGTGGAGGTGGTGGGGGTTATGGAGGAGGGGGTGGTGGTGGTGGTGGCCGGGACTTCCGGAGAAGGGATGGTGGTGGTGGTGGAGGAGGATACGGAGGTGGCGGTGGTGGCCGGAGTGACTTCCGTCGAGGGGGTGGCGGTGGTGATCGACGATCTCCTTCGCCTTACTACAGCAGTAGTAGAAATCGGAAACGTGCTACTCGTTCCCGATCCTACAGTCCTAGTCCCAGGGGCAAGTACTACTAGAAAACTAAACAACAAAACAAAAACTAAATTCTCAATCAAATGATTGAAATTGAATTCTAGTATAAAAGTTTACGTAAAAAGAAGAAGAAAAGAAAAAAAAACAAACAAAAGAAATCTGAATTGACATTTCAATTTTGAGCATTATCTTTCTCTTACATACACATAAATGATTATTATAATTATAAGTATGTTTACTATATAAAAGCTGCAAACATAATGTTTGATGAATTATTCTGATCATTATTAAGTACTCCATACGATTCATTTATTTAAGAATAATAATTAATTATTAATGTTAGATTTAAATACATTTGTTAGGTGTATCATCGTCAGTGAAGCTGGAGCTGTATTTTTCAGAAAAAAAAGTTAAATGTTATCTATTTAAAAACATGCTTTCATTTAGAGCCATGTGGAAAAAATAATAGGATTTGATTTTACATTAAATATATATTATAATATGATGTAAAGAAAGAAATGTAGACACAGCAAATTATATATTCACCATATTATGGCCACCTTGCCACCTTCATAAATGAGATACATTGTATTCTAGTGTTTTTATTAGAATATTAGTTTTAAAAATCGTTTTAAGTACAACTTATTATTACTTACTCAGTTATTGTCAATATAATGTTAATTATTGTTATACCATGTATTACTTTTATTTTAACAAGGTAGCCCTGTTATAAAAAAAAAATCAATTAAATCATGTATTTTTGTTCTCAGCTTATTGTTGTTCATGTTTGGTCTTGGTTCTCTCGTTCCTGTTCCTCCTTGTAAAAGTAATAATAAAGTTGTGTATAAATTTAAAAAAATATTATTGTATGATATCTGACAAAATAATATGATGAGAGTATGAATAGACAAATGGAAAATATATATGAAATTCAAATCAATATGTAACTATGACATGTTAAATTAATGCATATAGTGTATAACACCTTATAAACCTATAGGTAATTCTAATAACTATGATTTTGTTTACCCAAGAAGGGACTTCATACAACAACAACAAAGAACAGAACATTTTTTTTTACATTAATATAATACAGTAATTATTGTAATTATTATGCTTTACACTTTTGGGACACTATTTACTATTATTACAATAACTAAGTGTATTTCTATTTGATAATAAAAAATAAATTTAATATTTAATGTAATATTTAAAATATATACCTTTACATCTAAATAATGGTAATGCTATGTGTAGTAAGTAGTGAGTATATTTTATAATTATCAGATTAAATACTTACGAGTAGTGTAGGAGGATATTATGCTTGTATGTGCGATGATTTCAAAAGGGGTATTACCATAAATAATAAAAATAAAAACATTTAAATTACATTTATTATACATACATGTAAAGTTACATTCATTTAATAATTAAAAATTACTTACATAATACATAATTTATTACAAGTTATTACTAGTAGGGAAATTGAAATACTGACTTTATGGGGGACCTAATTATACTGAGGGGGATGGGAAGGTATGTAAAGGGCAAATTAACATATTATTATTATGAGCTGAGCAATAATGTATTACGAGCTATGTATTAGTCTTTTAAATTAAATTAAATTTAGGCAGCAGATCAGAGTATCAGAGTTCATTTTTCGTCTCTACTAAAATTATTGTTACTGGAAATTAATTAACGTATTGTTAACTGCAGGAAATTACCAAGTGATTTTTATTTTACTATATAAAAAAAAATCGAAGCTTAAATTAATTTGTCAGCTATTAATTTAATCAGTGTGATATTTTGGTTAATAATACTTAATTGTGTTGTGTCAATTTAGGCCCTCTGTAATTTATTTAGTACTAACACTTAGATAATGTTATGGTATGTAATATGTGTTAAGTGTTTATTCTCGTAAATTAATTTTTCTAGTACGACTTGACGTCCAAAAGTAACTAACACTAACTAAGTATATCTGTACGACATTTCGTGTTTTGTTGCTGTAATTTAATAGTGCAATAATATTGTTTCATTTCATATATTATGTTTATGACGTAAACTCACTCATATATGTAATGCATACACATATGATATTCATATTCAGGATTATGTTTCGTTTTCTTGCTGATTGTGTGTTATTTCAACAACAACAAATATTCGTCGTACATGGTCGACGTATAATAAATAAGGAAATAATTTAGGATTGTTTTGTTATACTTTTTGGTAAATTAAATATTAATGATTGATTATATTATTTAAAAGCTTGTTAAAATATGTGAAGGGGAATTTGGGAATGCGGGGCAGAATAAATTGGACTTATTATCATCCTGTCACTTTGTCGAACTCTGATCTGATGCAGTTCTGTAAACTTTATAGAGTCAACTTTGCTATATGAAAAAA
>JAQFZE010004024.1:0-11762 GCA_034695245.1 Dicyrtomina saundersi
CAATATTTTCGTAGATAGTGGACTTTGTTTTTAGCTACAAATGGATATGGGTCATTTTGGTTCTTCACTGACGATATGTATGGTAAATACATAAATACAAGTCCTATCTCAGATTGCCAACAGTGGGAATGAATGGGCAGGTAACTTATTTGGCGTTGTACAAATCATGGGTTGTTCTTACTTACGTACATATGTATATATTTTAGTAGAATTTTAAGCTAAAAAAAAAGAAAGTATGAGTTTGGTTGGTGAGCTTAAATGATGGTAATAATTTCTGATGTGAAAAAGAATAATTTCAATAATATCCGTTTTTATCCAGCACACAAGTACTCCATGTGCCGGCTCCGGCTCCAACACTAAAAAGCCTAAGAAGCCTAAGCATAACCAATCCCGCAATATATCTCCGTAATAAGGGCCGGGCGGTAAGAGATCGTCCATAAATGATGTACTCATCTAGGTGCGGGTGATTCCTAAAAAAAACTCTCTATTTAAGGCAACGTTAAAAAGATTGTCATTCTATTATTATGGTGGGTGGGTTTATCATACAAGTGCCATAACATCATTTATCGACGATCCCTAAGGGATATGAAAACTGTAGTTTTCTCCTCCATACATAGAAGACCATCACCCACCATATGACCATATTATGACCATGCACGGTCAGAGAAAAGATTCTTGTGAGCAGCTGCATAGTTTAGGAGTCATTTCATTGCCGGAGCCTTTGTCTAAAAGTATTTTAAGTGCAGATTCGTATAAGTAATATGTTTGAAGTTGGAGCTAGAGGACTGGGAAGGATGAGACATATGCTCTTTTCCCCTCATTCTCAGACTGGTAATGTCTGATACTGATGATAGTACTAAATTCTCCGATGGCTACATACTGAATTGAATCGTAATTTTTTTTTGTATCTCCATCTATATAATAGTGTTTTCAACTAAGCAGAAAGAACTTGAGAGTATCCGTATCAGTACGTCTGTTCATCTCAGTGTCTCTGAGCACTAAAGATCCATAAGCTAAAAGAGTGCAACGAAAAGGAAAAGCCACACAAAGAAAATGGGAAAAAGTAAAAATAACATAAAGCTGAAATGGTAAATGTGTACATAACGTGAGAGAGAAATATATATCATTATGAGGATGGCCATGTTGTACATACGCATGTAAGTGCCTTACATATGTGACCACTGTAGTTTATTTAAGGTTTAGCTCTCTTCAAACTTCAACTCGGCTTTTTGTTTGTTCTAAAAGTTGACAGAAATGAAACGATAACAATTCGATAAAAAGCAAGATATTGTCACATTTCTTGAAGCAACAATTTTTTGTCCATAATTTTTCTCTCGTCGACATCAGCTTCCTCCCGACTCCTTCTTTGTCTTGGACTCAACATAAATATTTACTATAGAACCCTTCCCTCCTCTCAGTCTCATACTCAGGCTTTAAAATATGTAATGTAAAAAAAAACTTTCTTTCTCTGGGAAAAAAAAAGCTGTGAGTATTAGAGAGAGAGGATATAGGATCTAGGACAACATTATTCAGGATAGGAAATAGGATTATCTGAGTGTTTAACGAGTCAGACAATTGCCTTTCTATACCTTCGTCATCTCATAAAGATTTCAATATTATTTCTACAAGTGTTTCTATTACCCGTTACCACTCACAAATCCACAGTTATTCTAGGAATTTCCCACATTTTATAATCCTTCCCCAGTGCAATAAAAATACAAATACAACCATAATATATAAGAGCGTCTCATTCCTTCCATGGCCACTGCCATGGTCATGATTATGACTATGATTATGACTACGAGGGGAGTGTATGACATCCTACACTATCTACATATGTAGGCAAGCCACACAGCTTTGATAAAAGAACTCAGCATAGTCTAGGCGGTGTTCAGCAACACTACACAGAAGAATTTAAGAAATACGCAGCACAAATTTTGTATGGGAATTCCTGCATTCAAAATCTAAATCCAATTCCAAATTCTGTAAATCCTTTAAATCTATGTACATAATTCATGAATCACATTCACATTTCTATGTTTTTAACGTGAGAGAAGCTGCTGGATGGAGAGGAGTTTTGAGGGAAGCAATAGGAGAAAGTATATAACATAGGAAAGAGCATGCAAGTGTGGCAAGCATTAAATCATCATTTTTTACTATTTTTCAGTATTATTGCCAATGCTTTAGCAGCAGTCGGACTCGGACTCGTAGCTTGAGTCGCAGTAGTCGTGGCCATGAAAGGACAACATCAGTGAGTGAGTCTCCGACTTTGAGGTTTTCCATGAATTTGATGTTTAGTTAAGTACTTTCCACTCTCTACTTTTTCTTGAGACAAGGAAATGAAGGCAATGTGACAGCTGTCCCTTACTATTCCATATTCAGGTGTTCTCGCTACGTAACTACTACTTCAAAAGATATATTTACATCTCATGCTGCGGCACCAGAGGTATCAAAAAAATCTCCTTGGATTCGAATTGTAAAGAAAGAAAGAAAGGAAGAAAGAAAGAAAAGTACATAGCCCATGAAGCTATACAAACTAAACTTTGACAAATTCCCAGAATAGACATGGAGGGAAACAAATCTTGTTTATTGTTCGAATCTGACCTAATAGGAAACTGAAGACAAAGACCTCTCTCCCACCATATGTTTTTTTTATCAAAAGTAAATTGAAATATTAAAAAAAAAACGTTCCAAAATACATATAAGGAATACGATTTCCGTTTTTTGATAGATTTATATTGGTATTGGTCCTTGTCCTACTCGTGAGCCGTAGCCGTGCTCCATCGTAACCAAAATATCCAACCACCACAGCAATAACCACAACCACAAATATTATTTTCCACGACCTCCCCCCATCCTCCTCCGTAGGCCCTTTTGCTCATAGAATTTCTTTTTTGGCAGAGTAGGTCGATTTTGTTTTTCTTGTCCTTTACATGTAACTTTCAAGTAGACAGACTAATCTAATCGTAAGTACCTTTTGTTTACCTTCAACAAAATTACAAAATGCCCAGATGCGATAGGAATACCACCAGGAACTATATATGGATGATTGTTAAGGTATATTGGATTATTATACAACCGCAGTCCCTATGGCTTGAGTGTTTGCGCTTAACATGTGTTGAGTACTTCGTCTGTACACAATGTACACATATATAGGTATCTAGGCCAAAGTCTGTCAACGATTTCAATATCCTCTGATCCCATAGTCTAATAGTCAAAGACAATCGATTGATTTTTGTGTATGGGGGAAATTTTCCACTCCAAATCCACATACCTACCAGCCTACCATGGTTAGGTATGTGCTGGCTGGCCTACCTACAGACTACAGAGCACACTCACGCATATTTCCATCTCCATCGTCAATTGTCGCTTTCAACTCTGGAATTCAATTCGCATGGATGTAGTAGTTCCAGGTCCCTATTCCCATGACATGGTGAGAGATCGAAATCAATTGGCTTGTTCACATTTTCCCTTATAAATTCCAAGTCATGTCTACACGCGTCTAAGCTAGCTACTCCTCAATACATACTCAATGAAATGGGAAAGGCGGAGGGAAACATGTTCATGCCGCTTGCCGCCGTCTTCAGACGTCAGACTCAACTCCAGACTTCTCTATGGAATTTCTCAAGGATGAAATGAGACGAAGAGTTGGAGGGGGGTGGGGGGAGGAGGGATATAAAAAAACGTCCAATTCGTTACTTTACATGAGGTTACGTCTATGTAGTTTGTTTCTGTAGTGTGCAGAAAGAAAGGAGGGAAGGGATGGATGGAAAGGAGAGGCAGGAACCTCTGCCAATGCCAAGCCCCGAACACGAACCCGGACCCGGACCAGAACCAGGACCAGGACCAGGACCAGATCAAGGGAGGCACGAGAAAATCTTGGATGATTTAGAAGGAATGTGTTTTAATAATGGACTGACGTCATCCTCCTCCATCTATCTCAGCATCAATCTATAGCCGTATGCTCGTCGGTGTAATCATAATAAAAGAACACGGCTAATGCACCTATGTATATCTGTGCATCCATTACAGCCTCCCTTCGAGAGTTTCATATGATAACAATAACAACATGACATAAGGAGCAAGATTATATTATAGACAACAGTCTACGGGACCAATAACAATTGACTTTTGCCTTTCATTCAACCTCTATATATTTTTACATATACATAAGGATATTTTAATAATGTGCACTTTGACATTTGAATTTTCTCGGTAATAGTGTTATTACATAAAGACTGCTCCTCTCCAATCATTTCTCAAAAAAAAAAATCAGAGCGCTTTTGGCTACTGCCAAGAAAAGAATGTAAAATGAAACTTTAGAGTTCACTCATTTACGTAGGTTGGTAGGGTTCTAGCTACATCAACATAATGTTATGTAACGGAGAAGTGGAGATTGTAGAGTTTTGAGCAGAGCCATACTACTAACCAACATCAACAGCAACAGCAACGCTAACACTCCTGAACTTTGCGTGCGGCCTACAAAAAAATTTGCACGTCGTCCGCAATCTGCACAGGGAGAATTCCAGGGATTCGGACTCGGATCCAGCAGCTCCCTTTTTCGCAATACCATTAAATATAAATAGAAAAGTTATATGAAGTGATTACGCTCTAATGGTGTCAGACAAGGATAAAATGCTTATCTATTACTACATGCTATGCTTCACACCTTCTCTGGAGCGGGAGCAAGACCCATGTGTAGTTCCATCCAGGCCCCACACACGCTTCCTTATCCACAGTTCAACACACAAGACACAACAGAGTCAAACACACCCACACACACACACACACACACACACCGACACATCAAAGTATTAATGGAGTTTCGAAAACAGAATTTACAGAAGCTTCTAATGTGGAAATAATTACAGAGAAAATGAAATTGAAATACACACTCTCTGAGGGTCGAGGGTACATTGAATTGTACAAGGTACAGTTTCCATATTATTTATCTTGTACCTTAAATGAGATGGATTTCTCTCTATTCTGTATTCTGAATTACCGGGACGAAAATCAGAGCCAGAGCCAGAGCCAGTCATGATCAATGAGCTGAAGTTGTTTCCCGCCCTGTAACTCTGCATATATACGTAGAGTGTACAAAAGTGCATGGAGTCAAATGAATGTGTGGAGTTTCGCTATACACATGTATTTCTCCCATGAGCCTGTCTGTTACACTCCATTCCGCTCCATGCGTATACACACGACACTATTGGAGCTCGCAACTATTTTGCTACTGCAACTGTTTTGGTGCGGAGGTAAAGATTTATTCCGCCGAGATATTACACTTGATTTCCGTCTGCTCAACAGGCTGAACACACCATTGATATTGATAATTTACTAGCGAGAGTTGTAAATTACAACTGGCGGAGCACGTTACTTCTTCCTCCTCTATGAGCTATATATACCAACTATCCACTATTTATGAGGAATTCATTTACCATGTACTGATCCATTCTAGAAAGCCCTTGACTTTGAATTTCCACAGCTGGCCCGTGTAATATAGAGGTTGGTTCGGCGGGCTAAGACGGGTAATGCAAGAATTATTTGAAATCATTTTGTGTCATCAATTTCATTACTATTCTTCTTATGACTTTCTTACTTTACATTATTTTTACATTTCCTCCCATGTTTTCTAATTTAATCCGCACAACACAACAACCTTAACAACATATATATAACATTCTCCTTACTTTTCCCTTTCCTGAGTGTTATAATTATAATTTATAAGCACTAAGAAATACATACATAACGCATCCATAAAATGCACTTTCACCAGGCGGTTCTCATTACGTAGGGAAGGACAAGCCGTAGTCTTACAGATAGCCGTAGCCGTAATTCACTCAAAGGGGAAAGGCTAAGGAAATGGAAGAATACCCAGAAAATGCACCTACCTACCTGGAGGTGTGCAGACTGAATTCCTTCCCGTGTGTAAAAGCATAATTGAAACTTGGAGCCATCTGACTTTCTCTTTATGCATCCTTCATGATGAATGAATAATTTTAAATGATTAATAATGCAAAGCAATTTTCAAGTCATGAAAGTAAGATTAGCGCTCATTTAAAGGAGTATTAAAGGGGAGTCAAGGAAATGCATACACAAGGGTTCCTACGGACATACATATAGAGTGAAAGGGCCGGTGGTGGGATAGTTTGAATGGAAATGTTAAACTTTTTAAACATTGTGCCTTTCTTTTTCCTCTATTCCCGAGTTTAAACTGCGGAGCTGTAGCTATGGAGCTCGACGGGAGTAAATTGCTAATCTTTATGAACTTTCCCGTTTATGGAGGGAAAGGCGGGGAAAATCAGACGGAGAAGGTGAGAGTGCGTCAAGAGGGCTTCTAAGGTTTTGTGAGTATACTTATCTTCTCGTAGGTAAGATAGGTAGGTAGGTAGGTGGGTGATGCTACTTGCGTGTATATATATATAGTAAAATACGCCTGGGTGTGAATAGAGGAGAGAGCCATTGATATTGATGAAGAGTGAATGAAAGTAAAGTGAAAGTAGCATCATAAATAAGCACAACCACTCCATTGCACAATGAATAGGAGAAGCTTAAAATTAATCCTATCGTCCTCCTCTTTCTTCCTTGGAGTTGGGAGAGAGTAGTGACAGGAGTGAGTCGAAGTGACAGAGTGTAGCATAGATAAAAGTTCAAATGCAGATGGATGATATTTAAATGACTAAGGTGAATGGCAATACTCTTGAATGTACTATAAATATATCCTATATTCTACCATATATCACTCTCTTGTGTCTGTATACAGGGCTCCATTCCATTTCCGTCCTTCGAGGTGGACTCGAGCTGAATAGTAATAGTCCATACAAATAGATGTAAGTTGTGAGCTCGAGACAGAACTGAAGGCTCCGCAAGGAAGAGGGAAATGAATGGATGAAGATGGAATACTTTAGAGAGAAGAGTTTCTAATTAAAGAAACATTATGAGCTACATCCATGAGTGTTTCCAGGAAATTGATTAGAGAATTTTCTCTATGAGAACCCTATACTTAATATAAGTCAAACCATTATACTATATCAATAGGAGAAAGTCTCTGCCAGGAAACACGGCATAGGAGTGTATATATCATTGCTTTCAAACTTTGGTTTCAAACAAGGTATGTTTTTTTTTAAGATATTTTAGTGAATGTAATTACTACGATAGTTTCCACTACCGTAAAACTATGGAAAAAAAAATACTTGCAAACAATATATCTACCGTAAAGCTTCTAATATTTCCCGGGTCCCTAATACCTCCCGGGAGTCTCTAATAACTCCCGGGGTCCCTTATAGCTCGCGGGGTCTTTAGCATTGTATCAAATGGAGAGGATCTTGTTTCGTTGTACCCTGATTTCTAATAACTCTCCAGTCTGAAGAAAAGTCTGAGGTAGCTCCTCCCATGAGTTATTACAAGCTTTACGGTCCCTATAAAATTCTACATTGGTCAGCTGAATTTATCTATTTTGCGTTTAGCCTTGCTTTTTTTGTTCCATGAATCTTGGATCAGATCTACAAGTGCATTTATGTGCATGCATGTGCGTAGGTAACTTCGTACCATTAAGAACTGCATACCATACACACCATATACGTAAGAAATCACTTTGTTACCTTTAGGTTATATTTGCACGGTATAGCTGGAGTTTATTATGTTTGTTTGTCAAATAGTACCATAATTTACGACTTGATTTGGAGTTTGAATTGGATTTGTGAAAGTTTAAAGAAAGTATAAAAAACTCAATGTTCAAATATCTCGCTATATGTATTTTGTAATAAAACAGCGAAGGACTTAATACAATGCATAAGATAAAGCTAAAGCCACCAAATCTCTGATCTGTTCAACCGGAGGCGCCGGCTTTCTCCATGGTGAAAAAAAAAACCAAAGAAACTGCAAAGGTAAAGGAAAAAATCACTTCCTCCCACTTCTCTTCGTATCCAAGATATTTAAAGAATTTCAACCTAATGCCTTTTCAATAAAAATCCTCTCAACTCAACACGCATGACATTTTACCCCGCCACTCAAGGCACTCTCGCCTATACATATACTTAACACAAATTCAGGGAGTAGGTACCTTCCAACATACAACACGCACATACACACCTACCATACTACCTTCTCTGCTAAACCATACACATGGTGATTAAAATATTAGACTGTCTGTGATCTTTTAAATAAATTTTTAACCAGATTTCATTGTATGCAGTTAGTAACGATAAAAGTACTACACAAAACAAGTACATACCGTAAAGCTTCTAATATCTCCCGGGGGGAGGGAGTTACGTCAAACCTTGCTTGAGACCCTGGAGTTATTAGAAATAAAAGTGTAAAAAACAATATCAACTCCATTTGGTTCAATGCTAAAGACCCCAGGACATGTTAGAGACTCCCGAGAGTTATTAGACACCCGGGAGTTATTACAAGCTTAACGGTAAATACCTAAGTAGGTAGTAACTCGATTTACAAGTTGTTTGAGATTTTACATTTTGAGAATGCAAATAACGAAAAAAATAAAATATAATGAGATATTTTATAATACCTACAGTAGATGCTGTGCATCGAATAAATTATGTATTGTTAAAGTTACAACTCATATTTCTTAGAAAAACGTAATTAGGTAGGTAGTAGGATATGAAACATGAAACTTGTTTAACTCCATACATTCAACAACTAAGAACGTGCTTTAAATTTAAAGTCGAAAAGTTTTTAAATACCTTGAATATTATGAAAACTACTCAAAGCGAATAGAATTGATTTAAAAATGTATACTTTGCTGATGTATATTGCTTCTTCAACGAAGATGTAGGTACTTGGTGTAATGCAAGTGATACAACTCAATGAAACCATGAGATAAAAAAGCTACGAGAGGTTTGAGGGGACACAATCATAGAAAGGAAAAGAAAAGTACAAAAAGAAAGTCAAAGGTAAGAATTTTCTATGTGTGGGTTCCACTTACCACTTTCCACACTGCCTCACAGAATGCATGAAAGAGAATTCAGTCTGGAGTCTGAGAGTACCTAATGCATACGTATGTAGTATTTTGTCTGAGGGAGGAGTGGAATTGCATTGGAAGGGAAATACCTGTGACAGGTGTGGAAAAGTTATCGAGGTTCTCAAGCTGACACAGATGATGATTCTGTGGGAGGGGCGGGTGAGTGGGTGGGGAGAGTGAGAGTAACAATGCATACATAAGATGGGAGCAGCATGTGCATCTGAAGCCTCGTACATATTGTGGTACCTACCCAGATCTTGGAATATCCAGCAGAGCTCACAAGATGAAGGAAATGCGAGAAAAAAAATGTTTAAGTATAAGAGTACAAAAGTGAGTGGAAGCTCCTCTCTCTCTCTCTCACTCTACCTTCACTCAATCTCACTCTCTCAGTCGTCAGCTAATCGTAAAAAAATGTGAGGAAAGACGAAAGTGAAAGTTGTGGTAAGAAATGACTTGATGGGAGGTGGAGTTGACTAGAAATAATATGTACCCAACTACTTTCCCATTGCATCTTCACGGAAAATATTTTGGTTGCCCTAACATTGGCATTGGCATAGACATCGGAGTCAGAATGGGACCACACACTTTTTGAAGACTATGGTGTGTTTGGGTTGTACGGTTATGGTGAATGGTGAAGCTGCACGGTTTGGGAAGGAGTGAAAACAGCTCTTACGGATTCTATTCGATTCCATTCAACTGATGAATTTGCTCTCTGACTACATTTTTATTCCATATGAAAATCCACATCAGAGTGTCACACAATCAGCTACTTCCAATTCCTTTTCTCCTCGCTTCCTCTCGCCCTTTTTATTTTCTTTCCTCGGGGCTCTCTTTATAGTGGCAAGGACAGCAAAACAGAGGAGAGGAGCAGGAGCTCAGATCAGCTCAGCTCAGTACAGTGCACAGGACTGCACTGTACTAGAACGTAATGTGATGTGAAAAGCAAATTTGGGCAGGAAAGATTTTACAATCATCACTTTACTTATGTATTGCTAGATGGCTGCGTACCTATGAATTATGTACGCTGGATCTCAAGCGGAGGCACCTATAATAATAATAAAAATAATAATAGTAATAATAATAGATTCTGCTTGAGCAAAATGTCTATAGGTACTTACATACCTAAAAATAGAACCATCTATATGATATGCTATACACCTTTCTCCCGTCCGCTTTTTATTCTGGGATTAGAGACAAACCTACCTACCATAAGGTTGCTTGAAATCAGATGAATTAATCATGAGGATGTGGAAGACGTGAGCGAGACACTCTTGAACAATGCTCCACTCGTAGACGCTTAGCTGTTAGGATGAAATGTTATGGCGAGGTTGTGGTTTGGATTATGATTATAAAAGCAAAATATCTACCAATTACGCATATCATATTTTCTCATTACAACAGCATTGCCCAACACATCTCCACACCAAAACAACAACAACAACAATAACAAGGAACAACTTTACTCCACGCACTCACATCAGTTAATTTGATCTGTTTTAAATATGGTGTTTATTTTCAAATTTTCTCTCATTAGTTCCACTTGTTGTTTGTAAAACCACCTAAGAATACCATACATACGACATGCGGTACGGTCACGGTGTAGGCTACACACATAATTAAAAGGGACCCAACTGCCCGTAAACATTCCATTTCTATGGAGAGCAGGTGCTGTTGACTTGACGGAGATCTTGATAATACTCCTTATCGATAATTATAATCAAGTCGAGAAAGGAGAAAAGAATACAGGGAGTCGTTCTCGTGTATTTATTTATTCATGAAGAATATTTACAAGGTAGGTACGTAAACATGGGAAGAAATTTCTAGAGGTGAAGAAGAGAATGATTGGCAGGGTGGAAAGAAGATCGGGACGTGGTTTGGAAGAATAGAGAGGGACGACTTGGATAGTATGGCATGGTGAAGGAATGGTTGGAATATGTAGTGGGATAGAAAGTGTCTGTGTAGGATGATATGATTACATTTGGATAAGGGAATTGCGGAAAGAGTCATAGACATAGGTGTGTATAGAAAGATTGTCGTGTGCTACACGCTTTACCCACACTACCATCCTCACTACTCACTACCAGACTACCTACCACCCGAGTCTAGTGTCTAGTCTCGCTCATATATTTATGCTATGTACTATCTATTGTACGCTCTGCCTTGAAAGGAAAAACCAAGAAGAAGCAAAGAAATCAATAGTGAACGCTCGTTCTCGTTCTCTCTTTTTTTCTCTCTCTCTTCTTATTCTTCGTCTTCTTCTTCTTCTTCCTCTTCTTCTCTTTTCCCCTCTCTGCCCGTCTCTATATTTGATCGTTGGGAATAACTCATGTGATACAAACTGAGAAGTTTTGTGTTGTAAAGTGTTTTCATTGGATTTTGGCTCAGGTTCTGGCGTCCGGAGAAATTCTTGGGAGCTCTCTAAGCATTCCGTACACTCGCTCCCTCACTCCTTATTCCTTCTCCTCTCACATCCCTTCACTTCAATTTCCCACTTTCTCCTCTAACTTAAGTCAGACTCTGTTTTCCTTGACTTTCACTTTTCTTCGTTTCTTCTTCGTCTTCCTCTGCAATAATTTTCCTTCTTCTCCGAAGGATTTCTTTGAGCGGCTAAATGAGAATCAGAACAAGTATGAGACATCCAACACATAGGTTGGAATGTATGCATTTCAACTTCATCTTCGACTTTGATTCGACTTTACTTCTATTGGTCATGGTTTCATTTTCCTGGAACTGCAAATTAATTCCACAAGGTGTATGTGGTTAGTATACGGCATACCGGGTT
>JAQFZE010004025.1:0-11762 GCA_034695245.1 Dicyrtomina saundersi
ACAAGTTAAAAAGTTATAAGAATTGTAAACTTACCGTCACCCACACTCTCAGGGATGTCCACGATAATACTTGATAGTCCATTTTCTACTCGGCACAAATCTGAAAAAAATGAAATAAAAAATTGACTGAAACTGATTGCATTTCACAGACAAGTAAAGAATTATTATTAGTACATGATGTTGCTTTGGCTTTGGTTTTGAGTTTTTGAACACATCTTTTACATCCGAAATGTTGACTGCTGCTGTACAAAAAGACACACGGCTACAATGTCTAAATGTCTCTGGTATTTTGCTAGTTTATTATTACATTATTGTGTAGCACTTACCAGAATCAGCACCAGTACCTACCTATTTACTGTTTAAAATCGCGTTTCCAATTGCTTCATTGATAAACACGTGGATTTTATAGTAATGCCTCGCTAGCAACGAAACAAGCCTAAATAAATGCAACAAAAAACTTCTTCAAACTAAAAGAAACTGTAATGGGTTTAGTGTATTGTATAGCTTGCTTCCATTCTTTTTTTGTGCTTCAATCCAAATTCCAAAGAAATAAAGTTCGAACTGAAAACGTTGCATTGCATGCTCCTGACATTCATTGTACCATGTACTGACTAGTGACTAGTAGTAGTGAGACTGATATTAAAGGCATGTTAAAAACTGTCATAATAGGTTGAGTTTATAAGTTGCCGCAGCAGCTTGCCTACAGCATAGATAGTACATACATAATATTGACCATCGAAGGTATACTAATTAATTTTTAGAAAAACTAGGTTTGTATTAGAATTAATCCAACCTACCATTAATCACTAATTAAAGCCATTAAACAGATATGTCAATTTGAAATACACTATTTGAATTTTCCGTTTTAAAAAATGTCACCGCAAATATTTAATTTTTTATATTTGAGTTAATGGGAAAGCTAAAGCTGGGCTGAGGAACATGTTGCAATACGACAGACAAGGGCCAATGACTCATCTGAATATTTTCCCAAATTCAAATACCCGTAATATCTACCTGTGTAATCTAACATCTAACTAGGTAATTACTACTGAACTACATATATAACACTTACACTTACTTACACAGCAAGTAACAATTATACTAACTGAACGCGTATATGTGAAGATCCCGTAAGCTTACGTTTACAATGTAAGGTGTAGCCTGAGAAGTATTGTAATCTAGATTAAATTATTAAGTTATTTAATAAATATTAATAATATTTATATTCCAATGTACCTCTTCATTTAACTGTACTGGCCCTCTAGAAATTTTGCTACATTTAATGCTAACCATAATTTTTTTAATCATATAGTGGTACACTACAAACTTTTTTTTCACGATAAAAATCTTAGCAATTCACGCGCGCGATGTAATTTTGTTTTCCTGTTTCTTCAGAAAAGTCATTCAAGTTTATTCTCACCTATCACCTCCCCATGCAAGCAAAATATTATGTGCAGTGCACATAAAATCCTAGAGTTGAAAGCTATTAAGTGCGGTTTATTTATGAGAAGAAACGGTAAGTATAGTTCCAGGGGCCCATGCGTTAAAGTATTAACGCGTATATATAATTTTTCAGTTCAGACTTAAAACGTACATTTTTAACATCGAAAGTTGTAAAACTAAACGGCTGCTACTGCATTGGAAAGAATTCTGAACATTTGAAAAACATTGCTGTATCCCTACAGGGTTCCCTATAACTGTAGGGACATTACCATTTCTGGTCTCTTCTGGTGTCATAAATAAGAACGTCGTAGATCGCAGAGACCACAACCATGGAGGACTCAGACAATGGGGGTGGATAAACCTGTGAGAAACTGCCATCATATTAATAATCAGAGCAATATTATTTACTTTATTTACCTTCACCTAGTTTATCTCTACAAGTACATACACGTACACCTAAGCCGATTTCACCACAACTGAAGTGAATAATTCTTGACTCTAAACTCACAAGTTTGTAGCATAATCATATATAATGTGCGAATCAGACAGATAGATGTAGTAATACCACTTTGACATTTATAAATGCACTTACCTGTATCTTTTATACTATTGTTTTGAGAGCTAATTGGTATTTGTCTATGTAGACACTACTAAAAGGACTACACAGGCCCTACTACCTACCCACGCTGTCCTGTGACGCTCTGCTCTGTTAGAACAAAAAGGCTGAGTTTCAAATTTTTAGTCACCGGATAGACAACGAAGGGATAGAAAACTGTACACCTCCGCATATCGTAAATATAATTATATATCGCACTATTATTTTATAGACTGATGGCCAATGACGCAGCAGTTTTTAAATGAAAACCCAAAAGTCTACGAAAGGCTCGCGTTTTGTATTTTCCCGACAAACGAACAGGAAGCACTCTTCCTGCCTTTTGGAAATAATTCACAACACAAAAGAAGTACACTGCTTGTCTGTGCATACCATCTCTTTATATAATCCCGTGCGACTTGATTTGTGATTACATTGTATTTTGATTCAGTTAGATAAATCATAATAAATCTATCATCCCTATGGAATTTGCTTTGAATTTGAATAACTAACATGGCTAAAGTTCACGAGAGGAAATCATCAAGTTTATAAAGATCAACTCAATTACATATATCAGGCATTCAGCAGCACCAGTATATTGTGTCTGTCTCCTTAATGCTACTCTCTTTTTTTCAACTATAGTGTGTACTTACTATATTATGGTACGGCCTATATATCTCCACACACTATTATGACGTATGAGATGCAGCAGGTGTACCACCTACTAGCTATACATTAATGTTCTGAATAATGGGAAGTCCTTTACGTTGAAACCATCAAGTGAGTACAAGCAGAATAATAGACGACAATTCCACGTTTTAAAATAACTGTTACTGCTCTAGTGTATAGTTAATGATGCAAAAACTAGAAATGCCAAAGAATACACTCAAACCCTGCAGGAGTTTGAGTAGCCGCAAAGCCTATAACACAGTCATGAAATACAAAAAAAATACTTAGCTGGTGTGTACACAAAAAAATTGATCAAAACTTTGACTCTGATCTCATCCAAGGCAAGTAGAGTCCAGATAAATCATATAATTATATTATAGGGATGCCTTCAACTTTTCCCAATTTATCTATTTTATAGCACACTACACACATGCATAGTGGACTATGCATATTTTTTAATATTGTGTTCAACAGTATATATGTATGTAATAAGTAAAAGTACAGCTGAATCACATTTGTTGGTAGGTTTTTGAATCCCTCCACGATCATAAATCTGTTCAAAAATTCAGTGGACATGCAGAATACGAGTAAAATATATGTAGGTACTTACACAGCATTTAAATTTAAGGTGAGTGTAAATAACCTAGACAGAAGAGAGAATTGATATTTCATGGACACAACAGTCAGACAATCGACATTAACTTGTTTAAAAATCTCAACTAAACCAACCCCGGCCATATACCCCTACACTAATATTATGCGACTGTATCAGTCCAAAATAGAAATAAAAGTTCCTTATTCATTTTCATTGTGATTTAATCGACTGTGTAGATCAACCATGCATTTTTGAAACAATAACTTTTTTCAGCTATATCATAAAAATTGCAGCGTTTTTGTTAATATCCTATCCTAACACAATTATATTAAATCTCTTTCCCAAACACTCTCCTCGTCTCCTCTCACAGTCTTGTCTCTGATTATTTTGCTGAAATTAAGCAGGTAATCCTCCCATTTCCATTCCCTGTCCAAGCCCAGACAATATTGTCCTGCTCCAGCTGAAACTGAAACTATGCTCACAATGGGAATATTTTTAACCATTGAGTCTTATTAATCACATAAAAACTGCCTAAGTACATCATTACTCCATCCTCCATCAGTTTGCTTGTAAAAGCTGCGTACAACCTTGAAAATTCCAGGCGATGGTATATTATTCTCTTCAGGTACTTGTGAAGAGGAATATTACATATATGACAGATAGTATAGTGGTATGTGCTTTTACTTGACTAGATATTTCTAAATTTAAAATCGTCAAATAGATCCAGGGCCATTCTTAAATAACTATAGAATTGTTTTGAGAAGACACAGCTCGTTGGTTTCAAATTTGAATCGTTGTTTTTGCTACCATTGCTTTGCAATTGAACGTTTTGGATTACACAATTTAAGAGGAAATTACAATAATAGTCAGATCAAAATAACTTCACTTAAAAGCAAATAATGTGCTTAATTCAGCTGTATGCATCGTGAGGAGTCTGTTTTTTATCATTTCATGTTTCGTAAAAGTGTCAACAAAAAACATTTGTAGAAGGCTATATTCGGGTATAGTTCTAAAATTCTAATGCTAATAATTCTAATTCACCTGCAATTATTGAAGTTCATCAAGTGAATCTAACATGTTGGGAATAATACATGTAATAGTGTCTTTTGCTCAAGTTGACATTTGATAGAAAACAGTTCTGGTTACGAATACAATGGGAAATTTTCTCAGTGTATAAAGCATACTAATCTACTCTATGTATATCCTCTGTGTACTTACTGTAAAAGTGTAATCCGGTTATACACTGTATATGATATCAAAGGTTCAAATGCTCAAATATTTTGTAAAATGTAAGTGATATAATTCACTTAAAACATAAGCCAGAACACTACTCAAAAAATCAAATTAAATTAGTAGCATGACAATATGTACATAATATACTAATTATGATGATTACTACTTATGTGTATACTATTTTTATGGCCGCCATCTGTGCCCATTACATTTTGTGCTCTTAATTTAGAATTTCCATTCAACCGTCCAAAACGCAACAAAATAATCATCAAAGTCATCAAATCCGTCAATTGAACTGACCTCATTACTATTTTACATGACATTACTGAAACTCTATATATACGTGACGCACATCTTACGACTAGTACAAAAATACAATGAACATACATACTGAACAGGTGCATAGGTAATAGTAGTAGTGAGGGATAAACCTGACAGGCTAAGCAAATAATATACGCTTAAATACCACGCTAAAATCAGACAAATAAATAGCCCTAAAATGTCCCATTTTTTGCCCCAACGAATTCAGCTACGAAACGTTTGCTTGAAGCTCCTACTTCCTGTCAAATAATTAGTCCTCAAACTCAAACCCATCACACAGTGTAGAAAAGGGCTTACACAAAATACCGCAATATAGTAATCGCTGACTAATTTAATTTAATTACTATTCTACCTCTACGCATACTCGCATAGGTAAGTACTACCTGTTCGGAGTAGGTATGTAATATGCGATGTGATGTGACGAGTAATTACAAATTCCAATTCCACATCAAAAAATTCCAAAAACCTTTTCACATTTTTCCCACCTGTTGCCTGTTGAGCTCCTCTACATTGCCCGTGCCGTGGTCCACGCACATTCACTAGTACCAACTATAATATTATGAGGAAGATCACATTGTCTGCATCTATTACATTGTTCATTATATGAACGTAATACAGACTGGATCTGACTCCTTTAATCCAAAGTCATTAATGAGTATCCGCGAATATTAAAATATTAATTTAACGTTTTAGTGAGCGCATTAATGATGACATGCAT
Source organism: Dicyrtomina saundersi (assembly GCA_034695245.1). Classification (NCBI taxonomy): domain Eukaryota; kingdom Metazoa; phylum Arthropoda; class Collembola; order Symphypleona; family Dicyrtomidae; genus Dicyrtomina; species Dicyrtomina saundersi. Next base: position 5,572 of record JAQFZE010004025.1, read on the forward strand.
CCACACTGTAGAAAAAAACAATGACTAATAAATTTAAAAACACTTATCCCGTTGAGTTGCACACTAAAGGTGTAAAAGTGACGTTCGTAGTGAGGGAGAAAAGTATAAAAAAAATCTTTTAAGTGTATATACATAGGAAAGCATGACTGCTACAATTTTAATGTAATTTGCAAAGATGGGACACTGCTCTGCGCGTCAAAAATTCAAAATTCCTGCCTCACTAAAATATTGGAGCTATAACCTCAGGAGCTTTGTATGTGTATGTAGGTAGGTACCTACTTTCATTTTACAGCTTCCCAGTATGACTCCATGACCAATTCAATTCACTGCAATTTCCTTCCTGAAAGAATGCATGTACAACATTTTCCATAAAAGTAACCGTGCCGATGTAATTGTAATCGTAATTTTATTAGTATAGTCGTTGTCATACAGTAAATTGAATTGTCGGAGAAAGAATACTATTAGTATGCATCCTCCGTATTTAATACTATATATCACTCCGACTCTCTATGAACTCAAGTCGTCCTCCTGTGTCCTGTGTCTGTGCTGTGTATATACCACATAAAATATCTAATCTTGAAATGTAAAACATACCCACATACTCCGAGCACAGCCGACAACGTAAAACGGAACAATTATTTAAGCTACAGCCTGTACTTTATATTTTTTTAAAAAAATCTCAAATGTCCACATTGTAACATTCTCATGTATGACGTAACCCCCAAAATAGCTAGAAAATACGTTCAGATAAACTAAATAACAAATAAAAAAATCTTTGTGCCTTCATTGTAATTCCTATTGTTATTTAACACGGGCGCGGAGAGTATTTGCATGTTTGCCTCCCATTTACATTAATGTGGGGTGGGCATGATTTACGACAGATACAGAGACTACAAAAGAGGATCAATGCAAAGTATTCTTACATATGTATGTAGTGAGGTGCAATAATCTGGAATTACTGTATTTAGTTATTATTGTTGTTGCGCGATTTTAAAAGGAAATAAACTCCCACTATCAGCTTGTGTAATGTTCCTCTGTGGCTCGGATTTACCGAACTTGTTCAATTATTTTTATTTTTTTTTAAATATATATTCCGTTGATTACAAATTACAACCGACCTTTACAATATTTTTATTTTCCAACTTAACATCTGTTAATGTTATCACCGTATCATTCTCATCCCCATATTTTTTACCATTACCTAATGTCTAGGATGCGTGGGTTGAAATTCCTTTACTTTGATTTTGATTTTCATTAAACTTTAAAAAACTGTGGCATTATGTGGACTTGAAGAATATAATTCACGTAGAAAATGTAAACTAATATAAATTTGTGACTGCATACTACTGTACAGTGCATTTCATAGCTTCTCCTTGACTTGGTGCGACACACTATATACCATATACCTACATACTATACTCTACACACTGTAATACCGCAGAATAGCTTGAGGCTGAGTGAACAAAAACCACAGAAACCATGAGAGGCCTCATGAATGAACTGTCACTGCAAGTAGAATAAATAATTTTGACGTGATATGATCCTCTCCTCGTAGGTACCTTCATATTGTTCGTATTGGTATTGTACTCCATCGTCCTTTTTACTCCTAGTTCATGACTTCTACTCTGATCTGATGTTGTGAGTATCTTCACCCTCATTAACTTATGTATGACTTTTTGCCATTTCATCGGACTCACTAAAGTGAGTCTCGCTACGTCGACGACGACGATCGGCACACCAGCAGCATCGGGATTCATCATGTTTGCCAATTTTTTTAAATGGCCCTTCAAACTGTCAATGTTTGAATTAATGCCTAAAATATGTCAATAGTCCTTTTTATTGAGCACGGAAGGAAAATGAAAAAAAAAATGGAGGAGTTTCAATGAGGCTTAGGAATGATTATTAGTTAAGAGCCCATATTATTCTTATTATGATTATTATTATGGATATTACACCGGAGAGATCCTTAACTCTCAGTATTTTATTGTTACAACTTTACAGAGCGACAGTCAAATATCTCAATAGGCAAAAGTCACAGCTGCCAGCCAGCTTACTAAATGAGTGCATTTAATTGACATAATCAGTGGATTTAATCAACTTGTGTTTACGATTATTGAAACTAGTTTAATAAAAGGGTTTGGTATGGAAGCATTCAAAGGGTTTTATAATAAAATATAGTTTACGGCCACTATTAAGAATTAAGACTCGAGACAAGGCTCAATACGGCAGAGAGACATAAAGGCAGTAAAGATGTAGTACAATCTAAAGGGAGTCAAATGCAATGTGAAATAATCGCATCGATATTCCAAGGGGCATCGTAGGTATTACTCATGAATGAAGTTTGTTTTGCCAATTGCCAGTGTTTATACTATATGCAGACACTATGCTATCCATATGGAATATGGAGGTGTTGATAAAACTATATAGATATTTGCAGGCAGTAGACCTATAGGACCCAGAGTCCCATTCGAGTGAAGCATATAGCATATTATTATTGACATGATCTACTTTCTTGATCGAATTCAAGTAACAATATAAATTCCTAAATCGTAATTCTTGTACATGGAATAACAGGAGCAAAAGTCGACGTCCAAGTCCAAGACCAAGACAAAGTCGACGTCCAAGTCCACGTCGAGCTCAAGTAACAAGGAGAAGACGAGAAAAAAAAGGAGAATGAAATCTTGTTAGAGCTCAAGTTGAAGCTGTCCTGTCCACGTCTACGAGTCCTTTTAACTCCACAAGCAATGAGGAGAGCACAACTCATTCATTCTCTCTCTCAACTAGGTGGTATTTCATGACCCACATAATGTTCCTGTACGAACATTATTTAGCATTGGCTTGACGGACGAGACAGAGAGAAGGAGAGATGAGCCGTGTAAGGGTGGTATAGTGGCAGAACATCTTAAGATTTTGGCTTTTGGTTTGACATGAGTCAGTGTCAGTAGCAAAAGTAAACTGCATTACTTTGGCATTTCTTGGCCCGACCGAGACCCAATTTCCCCCCTCCCCTTTTCTCTCGACTACACTCAGCTGCAGCCAGTTTTGTCAGCTTTGAATTTTGAGTCTTCAACTCTCAATCCTACTTTAATTTTATCAGTTTCAGTAAAATGCAAAACGTCCAGCACACACATCTGTCTATACTAGGCACATAAGTCTGTATCTGCATTTCCATAGCAGTATCTGTATAGTGTATAATATGACGGTTGCGATTAGTCGGGATCCATTTCGTCGGGGTGTTATTCGCCGGGTAAAAAACTTTGCGAAAAAAAAACACACGACGAATGTCAACCCACCAACGAATTTTTAGCCGACGAATATCATCGCGAAGAAATAAATTCCGACCAATTGGATTATCATTCAATATGGCATATGGTCAAAGGTAATGGTAGTGGATTACAGTGTGAAATTTATTACGTTATACCTACCTCTCCCCTTCATTTGAATAACACTGAATAATGCAAGATCAAGATTTCCATGATATGAAATGTTGAATGTAGTGAGAGAGACAAAATGGGTCTGTCGTCGTCGGGCATATACCTTCGTACATTGAACATATTCTCTGTACAGAGGATTATAGAATCTGCGTAATCTAGTATTAAGCATGGCGATATGGATACCTATGTGTAGTGAGTAGTGATACAGGGATATCATACTTAACAGGAGTTGAAGCCGAAATGAAGTCTCAAGAGAAATTAATCCGCCTTAACACCGCATCCATAACCATACCATATAATACCTTATACCATCCTATTTTCCCTATGCCACTGCCATTGCCACACCAACCTACACTGGCCAATCTCAACTGACACCATCCACTTCATTACTTCCCTACTCTCATGTCTACATGAACTTCATACAGAGTCAGATTAGGATTACACGGCTATATACATAGTGTAGATTCGGTATAGTCAGCGATTTATTAAGATTTGCCCAGAAATTCAGGACCTCAGACGTAACAATAATATCATTGAATAGTTTCAGTCTGAGAGAACTTTAAAGCCGGTTAGAGGAGATTCGAGCCGGTTTGAGGCCCGCAAATTGAGGGAAATCATGTAACGGTTTCTGCCCATGCTAAAGTCTTCACAAGAAAGATATTCAGTCAGCAAAACACAAAACACATTTTCATCATCCTTTAAATTCGCGTACTTGTGAATATATGAGTAGGTATAGGATAGATGAACAGACACAATAGAAAAAATAACGATGATCCTGTATACTGCTTCCCTCTGTTTTGTTCTTTCCACGCGTAAACAGTAAAAATATTCCCATATACTCTTCCCCTTTGACTTTGACTATCACCCTCATATATATAAAATAATATCTGCTGCAAGTCTGACTGAACTCATAAAAGAAATAAGATTATCAGAATTTATCTCCGTTTTTTTTTATTAGAGTTTCAGCCTTCCAGCACATTTCTATATTTTCCCATCTTCCCCTCCATTTTTGTTTACCTCCCTCAAGATCTCATTGTGAGGATATGGCGTGTAGCCTCTGGGCACGGTACAATAATAATTGCACATTGCTCCCATAGTTTCCAGTACCAGTTTGGGAACTAGAAAAAATGCATAGGGGCATTATTATTTCATTGGGATTGGGATGTCAATTTGCAACAATTTGTGAACAAGTCTTAAGCTCCTGCCCCATCCTCTGCTCCTACAAACTATGATTACACGATTCCCTTTTGTCAACAATCATGAAAGAATGTTGTCTTTATACCTCAATCCTCAATCATCCCCATGATCATGTGGTAAGGTGTAAGGATGGTGCAGGGACAGACGTCTTAAGTCTTAATCCACTCTCATAAAATACCGAATCTCGATTATACAAGTTTATTATCCTTATCCTTGAATCCAATTGGACTGCCTGCAGTCAATTTTATTATGACTTCAGCTCCGACTTATTGCTTCAGGTCTATACAACAAAATGCCCAGAGTCTTGAATCATCACAAACTGTACAATGTGTATATAGCAAGCATTACATTTTTATTTATGGGCAAATAATGACAAGTACAATGCAATGCTGAAGACGTCGTGAGAAGTATGACTTAGTTTTTTAATTTAATTCTCATTTTTAATACGATTCGAAATGCACGGATAAAAGCCAAAATCCCTCACCTAATGGGATTATTACCTATATTGTATGTACCTTCCTCCAACTCGTATACTGTACTGTTTATAGGTAGGTACCTGTTCAATGTGCACACTGACTCTGAGTGAGCAAATAAATCTGTACTTGGAAGGTGGAAAGGTGGAACTCTGAACTATGTGTGCTACATAATTGCGCCTCATGCGAAGCAAGCTTTAACCTTAAATGTTCAAGGATCGAGGGAGTTTAAGTAAATATGTAAACTCGAGTCGGTGTCAGTCGGCTGTTCCCTTGTTTTGTTTGGCAGTAAAAATACATGAGTACATCTGGAGGCATACACACAGTACTTACTTACATGGTATAATTACCTATATATATGTAGGTAGTGGCTAAGTTAATATTTACGTGTTGACACGTGCTATTCACAATCTGAGTAATCTTGAGAGTCTTTTGAGAGAAATGCTATGCACGCACAGGCAGGGATACAGACAGGAGATAGCAGTGGTGTACATCTCATACGGGATAAAATATGTATGTACGGCTACGGATACGGAGCCCGACTGTTCGAGTTCGAGATGATGAGGACGACGTAATATGGGCCATAATAAAGGTGCATAGCATAGCAAAAGTAAATGAATCTCATCTTCAACTTTTGGATCCTTTATATATGAGTATAGTATTAAACTATGCAAAAGCCCAACTTCGATGTCGATAATTGCATTCCCATTGTTGCATGTAGGTAGATAGATTGTATTGTGGAGACTTGTAGATTTTTACACGAGTGCATGATGATGAGGCTCTCTCAATGTGCTCTCCATCGTTTTCACTGTCGTTGTGCGTTCGTGCGTCCAATCGTGAGTGCGTATATCGATAAAAATCGTTGGTTTCAATTCCCTCACGAGCTTTTAGCTACATATTTTGCTGAGACCTCAAGACACTTCGTGATCTTGACGGAAATGTGCCGTTACCACTAACATTATTAATTTTATTAATATTAATATTATATAGGAGTCAACTATTATTTTCTCTCTTGTGAGGCTTCAATCTCTAACTTACAACTCCTCATTTCAGTGTAATTCAAGTAAACAATATGATTATAGCTTTT
>JAQFZE010004026.1:0-11761 GCA_034695245.1 Dicyrtomina saundersi
CCGCTAACGTCACCTATTAATATGTAATTACACTTGTCTTCCTGGAAGTTACATCTTACACTACTGAAGCCAGTTTGTCTTTAGCTATAGGCTTCAATAGGTAGTGGGGGAGAGTTTTTAGCTGCGTGTATGGTCAATAACTGTGTAATTAGTTTAAGGTCAAAATTTATAAATTAACATGTGTGCCTTATTACTGTTGATTTTCACATTTTTTTTGTTCCTTTATACATTCTGAGTTGAAACTGTGTACTACTAATGTTTAAGTTTAACATCGTTCAGAAATTGCTAAAATCAACAGTAATTAGGCACACATGTTCCTTTATAAATTTTGATCTTAAGCTAATTACATAATTAATGATTTTGACATGTACTGAATTATGAAGAACTTGAAAATTAGTAGTACATAGTACTACGTATTTCACAAAATAATAATTCACTAATAAGAGTTTGTCTTTAGCTGTAGGCTTTAGTGTGTAGTCGAATTTGTCTTTAGTTGTAGCCTGAGATTAATGGCACATAACTACTACTTATTTAACAAAATAATAATTGCCAATTAGGACGTTGTCGGCGTCGGCTTGAGTTTGTAGTGCGATCTAGTTCTTCTGTGAGCTTTACTGTGCAATACGGCACAAATCAAAAAGACAGAGAGTTCACGATGAACAATTTATATAGATGATAGAGTAGCGATATTAAAGAGTAGCTCTAAAAAGAGCTGATTGTTAGCTTAGGTAGAGATAGATGATAGGCAGCCCTACACAACAGAAATAATAAAATAATAATGAGAGAATGGATGCTCAAAATATGTTAGCAGATATGTGCCTTTATAAAGTTTCTTAAGCTAATTACTCCTGATTTTTACATGTTATAAAGTTCAGAAGATGTAATTCAGAAGATGTGAAAATCAGCAGAAATTAATTCAAAATCATAACTTATAAAGGCACATACCCACTACGTATTAAAAAAATAATTTTATATTATGGCGATGACGATACGGGAGCCGGTGTAGGTTTTGAACTGTAGTGGGGCACAATTTGTCTTTACGTGTGGTCTTGGGTTTAAAGGCACATAGCAACTTACTATGTACTTATTTAACAAAATAATAATTATCTCTTAATTAAAATTTGCAGTGTACAGGGAGATAGGATAGTGGCATGCTTAACAGGCACCTTGTAACCTAATCTCCTCCCTCAGTTTTCAACTATTTACAACTTTCATGGTACCATTCGACGCGCCTTGACGTTTTGTCGTCATTTATGCGACAATATTTTGGAAACTTTGCGTTTTGCACTTTTCATGGTTGATTTTAATTTTTTGACTCTGCCCCAACCACGGCACCAGAATTCAAAATTTTAAAAATTAAGTGATCCTAATTGGCTCAGAGCTCGATAAAAAATATTAGATTTCTATTTTCAAATTCGTTTGAACATGGAAAAGTTTAAAAAATGATTGAAAAAGTTTGAAAGAGAAAAATAGTTCAGTTCAGCCAAATGATTTTTTTTAAATCTTACTACAAGTTTTAATAAATCTTAGAGAATCTAAATAGTAACTATGAGGACTTCAAGTCATCTACTAATCTATTAATTAAAAACTACACAATAGGAAGGGATAGGCGTCACTCAATTCCCACTACCAAGTAGATACTACAATCTTTAATCGCAACCCATCAGGTTGCTAACTGCTAGTTCCCTATTACTTGTCTTTAGATGTGGGATTCAATTTTTGGTGCAATCCAGTTGGTCTATAAGCGTGGACTTAACTTTAAAGGGTACGGCGAGCACTAAAATGTATCGAACATGAAAATGAACTACAAAATTTAATAGTCACAAATATTTAGATGAAGAAAATCAAAGTGAAAAACTGCAATCAATATTGATTTCGTGTTTGTTTTTCTTAATATTATAATTTTTCAACTTCTGAATATAAAAAATCCGTAAAAGTTTGCTTGAAATGTTGCCTAAGGTTATGACAAAGCAATGTTTGCAATGTACTTTAGTATCTACTTTGCTTTCTGCTTTACTGTGGCAAAGTATTTGTAACTACTTACACTGTCTCGTTACTCTTCTTGGTGTTGCTATAGTGTGACTGGATGTCTTAACTTTGTTGTTTATAATAATTTTTAGATTATCAGACACAAAATGTTTTTTTTGTTTCTTAACTTTAATATTTTTTTTGTCAACTTCTGACTTTTGAATAATATTATTATTGCATTATTTTTTTCGATAGCCAACACTCATAGTGTAAGCAATTTTTATTACTACATAGATCAACAAAACACTCACACTGCAGTCTACCACTAACTCTAAAACTACACACTGTTGGCATAGCCTTAGCAGACATTTCAAGTAAATATATGAGACGGTTGTCGATCATGATTTACATGGAATTTTTAGTCGACAACCAAAAGTTGTTCTTTTTGTATTAAATAAGAGATTTCTCTTTTATAACTGGTTTAGATCCCTAATCGTCCCATTTATTATACACATCACAGTTATAAATACTAAATAGTTCAGAATCACTGGTATTTTGTTTATATGTTATCAATTGATATCGATTAAGCATTTGTCTAAAATCCATATTACGCAATATTAAGTGTTCTAACGAAACAACTTTAAATTCTTTATTATCTATATATTTAAATAAAAAATTTGGTATCCCACCTTTTTTTCTAGACAAAAGCTTATATTACATTTTGCTCTAATATATGTTATTATTTGTTTTTCAATAACTATTTTTAGAATATTTTTAATGTATTTACCTGTATTAACAACATCATCAAAAGATTTAAATATGTGACCAAAAGCAAAATTTTTAAATTCATTAGTCATTAAATTCTTTAATTTGTTTACAATTATTAACATAATAAATAAAAGTGTTAGATTTATTATTTCCATTACTTATATCGTAAACTCGTTCAACATCATATCTATCTTTATATTTTGTCGATAATCTAGAAAACAAATGTGCCATATCCAATCCATCAAAATTATTTTGTTTACTTGTTGTTGGAATAGCCCATATAATTTTAGTCCAATCATTATAATTATCTGATTGTTTTGAGTCTAATTTATTAACTAATTTTTTAAATTATTCTTTTTCGATTTTAACATCATGAGCTTTACTATTATTAACAATTCTATCAGTTTTATTATTATTATTGATTTTGACTTTACTATTATTATTTTCTGTTTCTGAATCAGAATCATCCATTAAATCAATTGCATTAAGAACGTTCTAAATTAAATCGTTTTTGGTAGTTGGCCATTTTATAAGGAAAAAATTTTTGAGTAAAATTTTGTGTCATCATATTATCACTACTTAAGTAAATATTTTATAATAAATGATTCCTAAACTTGGGTACATTCAAAAAATTAATAACGAATTAACATTAAATAATTTGAATTTTTAAAACTAAATACAAAGTAATGATGATAAAATTAAAAAATTAACGATTAAAACGTCTGAAATAAAAAATATTTAAACTTAAAGAAGAAAATATTAGAATCATAGAATTATTAGAACGTAATAAGCAACAGCATGAATCAGGTTTACAGGCTGAAATTACTTCAAAAGATTTATTATTTACAGATTTAGACAGTCGAATTAATTCAAAAGTAATACAGATAAACGAAAATCTTAGGCTTCTTGAAGCAAGATTAGAAGAAACATTATGTAATCAAAAAATGTATATAATTTTTCTGAAACAACGCTTTTAATGCTTAAGGATAATATTACTGGTCTGCTCAAACTTCTATATCTGCTTAACACAAATAATGATTGTGAGGATGATTTTGGATTGGAAAATATCACCGTTACCTTGGATATATGTGATATTCGTATGAATGGTCGTTCATAAACTTTTGTATTGATAATAATAATAATAAATCTAAAGTATTTAAAATTGACCGGAATAGTTTATCAATGAAAATAGCAGATTATTAACCAAGATTAATATACCATTTTAGTTTTATACTACAACAATAATTTATTTTAATCAGAATCAAATTTAGAATCATTATTATTAATATTATCATCATCATGATCATCATCATCAGAATCATGACCCCACCCTTCAGTGTTCTCAACTTTATTTGTTTCTTTACATGCATGATCAATCATGGTATAACACGATGACCTTAATTCTGGTATATACTCATAAATACAAGTCTTTATAATGTCAGTATACGTGCAATCCTTCTTTTCTAATTTCTCAGAATACATCTGAGTACAAACAAATAAGCCACAACACATTGATTCTGAATCCCGTATTTTGTTAACACAATTTAATCAAATCTTCTGAATTTCTTTAAAACGCTTTGATCTGTTTATACAATCAATATTATTATTTATCAGATTGTCAAAATGCCTTTAAATATAATATACTAAGTTAATACGCTTTGGATTAAACTCTTGTATTTTTTCAACACATGTCGGTGATTTATTATCAAAACAACTCAACAATGCTAATATATTGGTTATGAAATCATCTTCACATATGTTTTGTTGTTTTTTAGTATTTTTAGTATTTGCAATATTATATTGTTCCCTTCTATAAACGTTATAATATTGTATCTCTGGTTTTTGATTTTTTAGATGTTTTATAGTATTTCTATGAGCAGTTAACTTTGATGGTGTAAGAGGCTTACTAAAATTCCAATCACAAATTTCCTATATATTTAGGCCGACCATTTTATAGGAATAAAATTATTAAGTGAAATTTAAAGGCCTGTTGCTGTTGTATTGTTATCAATGTGTCGTATCGTATTATTAAGGTTATTGTTATGTTTTTATAAATTTATTTTATTATAAATAGGTGCATGTATTACACATTTATGTTTGAACAGTCGATAAACTATTGTTTTGGAAGATATTAGAACTAAAATAACAATATTGAAAAAATTAATGCTTTACAATATTGAAAATGTTAATGCTTTACAAGATAAAAAATTTAAAACCTTGGAAAATCAATTATCAAGGCATGAATCACGTTTATCGGACTACGTCCTCGGACGGCCTTCGGCCCGAAATATGTTTTTAATAAAAATAAAAAACCTAATGAATGACAGATCAAATAGTATTTGTTTGGAATAGGAATCCAACATTTAAATATAGTCATCTACTAATATATTTAGATCTTTAGTAATTGGTGAAAGCTCCTCTGGTAAAAGCTGCCTAGTAATCAAATTCTTATTACAAAAAGAAATATTAGACTACATGTTATGTGATAGTCTTCAACAGAATACATATCAAATATTATTTAAAGCATTTGAAAATAATCTATCAAAGGCACTTGTGGTTGCATTATTTGAAAATAAAAATTAAATACAAAAAGATTGTTTTTAAACTAACACTTATAGAAAAAATTAGTAAGGGGTTAGAAATTCGAAGTTAAAATAAAAAATATAACAATATATACAACTTAAGATGCTATACCAGATCCTAAAGAAATTGATCTTAAATTAAAAATTTTTATAATTTTTGATGATGTAATGCATCCAAAAAATCAAGATATAATGAAAAGTTATTTTACAAGAGGTAGACTTAATAATATCTGCGCATTTTATCTTAGTCAATCTTATTTTGATTTTTTTTGGTTTATCTAGCATTGATATTCAAAACTTACACAAACACAGAATAGCAATTCATATGAATTTAGATGAATTTATTAATTTTTGCCAGAAAGGTTGGAAAAAAGATTATGCTTTTATTAGTATTGATTTTACTTCTCAAGCATCTGAAAAGCGATACTGACATAACTTAGACAATTTTTATATTCCTAGTAAATATCTAAAATAAATGTGTACAGTATTTACAGAAAATCTCTTAATTACGCGTGCAGTGTTGCGGGGGGTCGCAACCCCTTACAGAAAACTCCCCCTACAGTTTTATGAATTTACCCCTTATTGGGGTGTCAATCGATAGCCGTTGGTCAAGCGGAGGCTAACCTGGTCTTGGAAAATTTAGCGTTTTGACACTTTTTTGAATTATTCACGTTTTAACTTTTTAGCTCTGCACCAATCACAGCCTGACGATTCAAGATTTTAAAAATTACAGAGTCCAGATTGGTCAAGAGCTTGATTATTCATTCATTTTTCATTCATTACAAATATTTGAAAATGAAAACAATAAAAAAGAGGAAAAAAATTAAAGCCAATAAAAAAATGGAACCTGGCCAGAAATTGTTAATAATACTAACAATAATTTTGTTCAACCACTTCATGTGTAATCTTCGTATATATGTCTACACTGCAGTACATTACCTACACTCAAGTCATCGCTAAGCTTTGTAATAATATTTCCCTAACAGTATTGTGTACCAATAATTTATTGTTTTATCTCTTAATAAAAAGTGCATGATAATAGGGTTTGAGATTACCCCTGTTAAAAGCAACTACAGGTTGTGTGCTTTTCAGTTTTAACTATTTGCACTTTTCATGGTGCCATTTAACGCGTTTGCAAGCCAAGGTTATCTTAAAGTCTTAACCCCTTCTAAACCTGTGATCCAATAAAATTGCACATGCAGCAGTCCAAAGTAAAATATTAAATTGGACAAAATAGGGTAAATTTTACATCGCACAAAAGACGCATAATCAGGTTTTACTAACCCTCTGCGTGAAAATGGCTGTCATACGACTTATTAAACCCGCATTAATTTAAAGCCTTAATTCCGGGATAACCTGAAATCAAAAATGGGCCTATCCATGATAAGGCTAAGTTACTGGTCAACAAATACCCAGAGCGCTTTTGCGGAAAAACCATGACCCGGTTAAGCTTTTGATCAAAGCTTAGCCAGGGCAAGATTGTTTTTGAAGCTTACCCTGGGCAAGTCCGTGACCATAATTCAGGTAAATCTCTGCGCAAAACTTACCATGAGCAAGCTTCCGGGCTCAGCAAATATAATGGCATGCGACTGGTAAGGCAAATCAATAACTTTGGGCAAGTTTGTCATAAATGATTAAGCCAGCTAAAAAAACGTCGGCGCGTATCCTATAATATAGGCAATAATAAAGGCGATATGCAGGCAGGCTGACAATTTTAAGAAAACAGTGTAAAGGCAATAGGCAGGCAAATTAAAAGGATAAAAAATAAGATAGGCTAGGTAGGCAATGAAGAAATTCTGCCTAGGAGGCTGAATAGTTATGATGTGCATTTTTTGCCTTTTTTGGATCTCAAAATTTCGAATCATTTGAGCATTTGGGAAAAAAATAATTTTATCGCATATGGATAGTAATTTAGTAAAGCTTATTCATAAAAATAGGCTTTTAATAAGCTGATTTAAAAAATATAAGATCTTTTAACAAATAGGCAGTAGGCAGGCAAATCGGTTAAAATAGGCAACAGGTAGGCTTCAAAAAATGATGGAAAAAGGATGAGCGATGGGTAGGTGATAGGATTTTTCAAAAAAATAAGATACATACGATAGGTAGGTCAATTCAAACGCCGACCTTGGCAGCAAGCGCTACGGTAAAACCTATCCCTTGCCCGCCTCTGATAGAAGTCTTTCACTTAACCGTGCAAGTAACTAATCAAAACTTAACCCGAGCTAGTCTGATTCCATACTGTAACCCAGGCAAGGCTCTGGTCAAAACCTACTCCTACCACGCCTATGGGAAAAACTCAACCCTGGCAAATTTAGGGTTAAAGCTTACCCCGGGCAAGTACTTGGTCAAACCGTTCGCGATCAAACCCTATGGTAATATAAATATCTTACCCCAGAAGAAACTTTATTTAAAGCTTATACTAGGCAACCCCAAAGTCGATTTGACCACATCCTTATTTACTGTAACATGTAAAACTGAGTGAATTACGAATCGGTGAGAAATATCCTATATTAGAATGTAAAGTAGTACATTCTGAAGTATATAAAATAGATCAAGTTAAAGTACAACTATTGATGCTACAAATAGTAAAAATATATATTTACCAGCTCGCTGTACTAAAATGCTTACGAAGCCATTAGAAAATAATATTAGTAGGTATTTACCTTATAATGGTTTGAAACCTAGTGAACTTTATAAATTTCACGATATACGTATTATTGACAACGAGCTTATTTCTCTTAAAAACTAAATTTAAAACATTTATTTTATTTTAAAACATCTCATAAAAACAGTATTTTTTATATAATTATAAATAATATCTTTTTCACGCACCCGAATAAAACGATATAAAATAGGTGACTATAAGATACTGCATCATATTGTATGCATCTCAGAATTTGAAACCAGACATTTACAAAAAGTAATGTGTTTTATTATATTAATCCTAGGCATGTTTGCTTTAGCATAATAAATGAATGTATGACGTACACCGAAGGTATGGAAGCTTCGAAGCTTCGAGGAAAGCACTGATAAAACCGTCGTTCGTCCGTCGTTCGATTTCCGCTCGCGTTACCTCTTATGTGAGTTCATGCTGATCTTTTTCGTTTGAAGTTCGAGTCGAAAAGTCGAGCTCACTGTATTGTCAACATATATTATTATTATTTGAAGCCAAAGCATAATCTACATATATTATATAAAGTAATTACATATAATACGGATTACATCAACTATCTACAACCACAACTGCATAACGTGCACCACTACAACTACAAGTAGTTTATCAATATTTTATTGTATATTATAATATTATGATTGAAATCATTTTTTATAGCTTATTATTTTTTCTAGTTGAAATGAATATGGAAATAATGCGAGATGATGGATCAAGCGGTAGTGAGAGCGATGGCTCAATTTCGGGGGATGTCCCCTCTTTGATGAGACCGTCTCCTGGTCTGCGTAGAAATATACGCCTAACTATAAGACCTTTTTGCCCTTTTACGTCTGTAGAAATACAGGCGCTACTTCAAGCTCCCACTGGACCCAACATGTACGTGCTATTTAAACGAAGTATATTATAATAGTATTATTTTTTATAACGATTTTTATAAATAGGGGCCCTAGACGTCCACCAGTAGTTTAAACTACATACACTCCTTTTCAACAAGCTATGACAAACCTTAGAATATATCATGACTTGCTTACGAAGCAATTGGAGGTAAATATTATTTTTTATAACTAATCTTTGTTATTTCTATTTCATAATTATTTCTTTTTTTAATTCTAGGAAAAGCCAAAATATAGACTTGCTTGTGTCGACAAAGAGCTAAAACTAATAAGACAAGCTGAAACGGCTAAAATGAAATATCAAATGACTAATTTAAAAATACAACTTTATGGAGAATTTGTCAGAGATTCCGCTGAATAGCAAAAAAAGCAAAATTTGAAAGAAATAGAGACATTTCAACAACAAAACAATATACCCGGACACCCACCTACTCCTCCTAAAAATAATACACCTTTTCATAAATAGACCTCAAAATAATCCACAGCCTATAAATAATCCTATCAACTTACCGCCACAGCCTATAAATAATCCTATTAACTCATTAATCTAAAGTCTATCAACCTATCTTAAAATCTTACTAACAACACAACTAATGATGAAATCATTTGATGTTTTTTACGATGTAAAACACTGTTTGTGTTTACCCAAAGTAACATCAAACCTCAAACTAAATTTTTTGATATAATTGATGTGGAAATAGAAGACCTGAGCACTCGAGTGTCCCAAACTGCAGTTTTGACAAATATTGTGCCTCAACAAAAAACTATGAAAGATAGTAGCACAGCACCTAAACACACAATTCCATGTCAATGTAATGTGTGCCTACAATTGGGGTTTGATCATAAAATGGCTCTTAGATTCAGACCGTATCAGCTACTCACAAAAAAAGTTTGTAAAATCTTATATTCTGATAATTGGCTGAACTTGTAATTTCTAAAGTCAATGAAAAAGGGTCTTATTGGGTCAATATTCGTCCTGTTAGCCGTATTTCCCGAGCCAGGTAAAACTCCAAGAGTTGTTTACGTTTAGGTTTTTCGCATGAGCAAACCTTTTGAAGTCAATTGGAAAAGGGTATCTCTGGGCCGATATTCTTACTGTTCACTGTATTTCCCGAGCCAAGTAAACCTTGAGTTGTTGATGTTTAGGATTATCACATTAGTCAACCCTCCTACATGTAATTGAAAGACCTCACTGGATTGATTACAGTACCTCTCGAGCCAGGTAAGTAAGCATATAATAACCGCACACTGTTGATAAAAAAAGTGTGACTCTTTTGTTTTCATCATATTATTACTATCTGTTCATCATATTATTTGGCATGGGCAGGGGACAAATGGTTTTTTAACTTTTTTGCATTTTAAAAACACCTCTATGTAAAACGATACTCGCAAATTTTTCCAGTTTTTTTGGCTCCATCTATTAGCTGAGGTTTGAACTGGCTTTGCCGCAAAGGAGTATAATCTAAAGCAGCTTTTGGCACATATGCATAAAACAAATACAAAGCGTCCCAAACTACAGTGCCGACATGTAAATGTTATCTTTTATCATGGACTGCATCCTGTTTAACTTCCTTTCTTTTATCTATGTATGAAATCATATACAAACTTGACCAAAGCAACGACCGCTAGGTAAATGGGTGCATGTTTCCAAAAAAATGTTTTTTATCAGGAAAATCTCATTTTACCCCAAAAAAAATCGTTATCTAAATCGGCAATCAGATTACCAAAATTTTAAAATAATAAGAAAGTTAGCTATGCTATAACACGTGATACTAGATAATTACTGCCTTTGATGGCTTGGAAGCCACAGGTTCAAATCCCAGGAGAGGCAAATTATTTTTTTTGTCGTTTTGTATTTTTTTCTCTTTTTTCTACGATTTTTTATGGATTTAAGTGGTTAAATTTATACACAATCAGGTTGACTTTATGCAGAGGTTCTTTTTTAAAATATTTAAGATACCTATTATTACCTGCATCTCAAATAATCGTAGCTATATTTAAAATAGTAATACATTTCAAATAATCGTACATATATTCAAAGTAATAAGTAGTACTGTGGGCTATAACATACGTTTATATACTAGTAGTATGTATAGGTAGGTTTTGGCACAGGTACGGGGGGGTCTAATATTTGGAATTCTTAAGAAAATCCAAAAATTGTGTAATATACGATACAAAACTATCAGTTTTCCTATTAAAATGATTAAAATATACTGTTTTTTAAAATTGTGGTCGTAGGTCGGTGGTGCGCTAGGACATGCATATACCATACTACTAGTATAAAATGGCTAATGGTAACTAAATCGGCGCCATATTTAGTTGACCAGAAATTGAATTTTTAATTCTTTAGCACCCTGTAGCTCCTGCAATTTTCGTCTGATTTATACAAAATGTGTAGTTTTGTATTTCCCAAAACATTATCTACAAAGCAATTTATGAGTTTTTGAAAATTCAAAAAATTTATGTCTTTTCAGAAAATGAGCTGTTTGTCTCGGTCCTTATGAGTTCTTATTACCTTATTTACTAAAAATTTACTTTTTTGAATTTTCAGAAACCCACAAATTACTTTGTAGGTAATGTTTTAGGAAATACAAAACTACATCTTTTTTATGAATCGGACGAAAATTGTTGGAGCTACAGGGATCTGAAGAATTAAAAATTCATTTTCTGGTCAACTAAATATGGTGCACGTTTAGTTACCATTAGCAAATTTATGCTTCCAATAATCTGACTTAGCGAGTCAAAATGCCCATTGGCATCATAGATGGGCATACCTCACGAATGATGAGCGCAACCCTCACGCTCACCCTCATTGCCGTGAGCGCGAGTGTTGAGTGCGAGTGCAGATTTAAATTGTGTGCCCTCATTTGGTGAGGGAG
>JAQFZE010004027.1:0-11758 GCA_034695245.1 Dicyrtomina saundersi
ATAACAACCTAGCGTAAAATGAAATATCAAGAATACATAACAGCGGTATTCATTTTCTCTCTCCAACCACATTTCCCTCTACAGTAACTTATTTGTAGTTTAAAATTTCAAGTTGTGAACAAATACATAATAAAATATGTAGATAACTTTCATTGTTTCTACCTAAGCTGGCGTGGATTACTGTAATATTGTACATAATATGTAGAGTGCTACATAATCTCCCTGCATACACATATAACCTCCCTCTTCTGCCAAAACGCGTAATACGACAAAACAAAGTAGTAACTTATTTTAAAGAAAATTTTATTTCAAATTCATAAAAATGGTAGTTACGAAAATTCCATTGAAAAATTGAAAAATAAGATTATAGTTTCACAAAAAACTGGACCGAATCCATTTATTCAATTTCAAACTTAAATAACATGAGTCTCATATTTTTCCGAATAAATTTTTTTGCTCTTGTTAATTCGAATTATCCTTAAAATTCTCTTTAAACTAAAGGCATTACGTTATTTGGCAGTGTTACACGCGGTTGGTTGTAGAGGAAGACGGGGGATAGGGGCGGGCAAAGGTCATTACACTTTGATTCATATATTTAAGTTTTAACTCGAAAGCTATTCAGCTCAAAATATCTTTGGAGAAAGGAAGAGAGAGAAGATTAATACCGTTCATGTATAAAGGCCAAGACTAATAAGCATTAATTTCCAGATATTATAAACCCATCACCACCCAAATCCCATCCCATTTTTCTTCATTTTTTGACAGTTTCGTTTTTTATAATAGATATTAAAAAGTTAGTGTGTACATAACTGAAAACAAATTTAGCCTTACCGCAGAGAGCCACGGTATGAACACCAAACCAAAAATGAGGCGAAAAACCCATCACCAGCGAGCATTTTGAGCATTCCAAAAACATAGTTAAAAATCTCATTTATAAGACTTACCCGATTTTTAAATTGACCCAGTGCTGGAGGAACATTTAAATCTTTGGGGATTAGCACATGGCCAAAATTGTGCTTGTACCTGTAAATCCCAAGATAGTTTATTACAATAAAAGCAATGGAAAATATCATATGTGACTCATTGTCAGTATACACATTCCTATAACCTAGGTACATACACATTTCACATGCTCGGTGCTTTTTGCACACATCATTAATCACATAATATGTTTATCAACATAGCAAAAAGAACCATTAGCTAAAAAGTTAGGTAAAACTTTCGACTACCTTCTTGCATCACATTTTGGTCTAAAATTTCGAAAGGCAGCATGAACAAAAAAAAGGCATTTACAAGATTTATTTATGAAAGGAACCACAGTCAATTTCTTGAGGATCCATTTCCCGGAAGACCGGGGATTTAAGTCTATGAGAGTTAAAAATGTGAAAAGAAAGAGTGACTTACGCGACACACCACACTGCCAGCCAGTCAATGTCCATGACTGTGAGATCCGAGGGAAGAGTGAGTTCAATATCTTCCCCTTCATAGCCTTGCAGGACGTCAGTACTATGAAAATGAAATAAATACAAATGTGTTGGGAGTTTGAAAAACCCGGAAGGGGAACTACTTCAAGCTAAACTTAACACTAACACAGGGCTGAATGCACTCAGTCAGTCACTGTGAAAGTGAAACTGAGTGAGTAGCAGGCAGTCAACAGTACAAAAAGAAATGATGGTCTCAAAAATGAAATCTAGATTCTGTCATTTTAAAATTCTCTTTCTCTCTCCCTCACCTTCCTTTCTCATTTGGAATTTTCCTTCCAGCAGAATGGGGTTGACTTCCTTTTCCCACAAAAAAGTAAGCATCCGGTCCAGCGCCGTCATAGGCAAGATTTGGGATATAAAATGTTCTCGCATCTAAAATGGTAATGTTTCCTGAACGAAGGCCATGAGCCAAGCGTTTAAATTCAGGAAGAACTTTTCTGGAAGGAGGAACAAGTTCATTTGGAATGTACACATCACCAAAATTAACCTGCAATTTACAAAAAATAAAGAAATCATGAATATTGAATTATTGAATATAATCACACTTACAATGAATACGGATATCATTTATAATTAATGCTAATTTTTTCGACACTGGTGCCAAATATGACGCCCATAGAATGCACACAAGTGAGCGTGTGTACTTACTGAGGCTGTGGGAACGTTATTCCTTCACCAACAAGTACAGTAAACCATAATAAAATATTATGAAAAATATAAGACGACTAAAAAATGTGTGAAAAAATTACAATTCGTAAGCTTATCGTATAATTGTGCCGTCGTAGTCGTAGCATCAGACAGAAAGAAATACGGAAGCTTTTATCTTCCTACTCGTCTCATGTCTCTCAACTACCGTGGACTGTACAACCATGAAATTTTTGTTTTCTTTTCGTCTTTTGCCCCATTCTCACTCATTCTCACTCTCGACCAAAGACTGCCTTGTAATCCAGTAGTAGAATAATTTTATCCCCATTCCCATCCATGTCCTATAAGTTGCTACAATTTCCTAGTTTTCGCTAGTCTCCTATAGACTCTCGTTGAAAGGATAAAAGCCTCATTATGTAGCACATGATTCCTCTAGCTCTGATTTCCTTTTAATTAAGTAAATGAAGTGATTTAGATTTAATCCTCACATAATCCTTCATTGATAGCTAACAGTAACGAATTGAATTTTCCAAGACTCTCCATGTATATGTAGCCCGAGTCCTGTTGGGTTAAGTAGGACGTACAAAGTACGAAGATCTGTGTAGCTGGAGCCCACCGCTACTACTACTGATATATCACTATCAGCATCAGCAACACTGGTACTGGTACTGGTACATACATCTATGGCAGTATGCAGTATATGATATACTCTGTAGCATAGTATCAGTTTTCAGCTCTCTGGAAAAAACATTTAAATGAAATGAGTTTCCTGGATAATTGTATGTAGTATTTACTGGACGGCGTTGCGCACTAAAGCTCCACTTGATTTTATATATTTAAAATATGTCTTCCATGGTTCCATGAACTCTCCGCTCTGCGCGGGTGTCAATACGAGGACGAGGACGAAGGACAAACGCTCCTCGCCAATCATAATAATAATAATACCTACATATTAATGTAATTCCGAGTTGGGAGTTTTTAGTGAATTTTTATAGAAATCTTTGACATACTTTCTAATGATCGCATAATTACACGCTTCCCACTTTCGTATTACACACAATGTACATGTGCTAACTTAAAATGTAGATTTATTTTGTAATAAAATGCTAAATTATATTATCGGGGTCCACATCGACATTCAGCCTACGCACAGTGCATGCACATAGACTTTACTTACGAAAATATCTATACAATATAGAAATTGCAAATATAAGTGAGTTTCTATTTCTGGAATAAAATCCTCCTGGATAGTAATAGTAATCTTAGACTAAACTACAATATTCATGTAATTTGTGAATTGGAAAGGAGTTATTTCAATGATGTCCCTCTATTGGAAAATAATCCATTGGATCTGATTCATTTATTTTGACTGTCTCCATACGATCAAGATTAGTCTTTGGATGCGAGGCGAGAGGACGAGGAGGAGGAGGAGGCAGGGACAAGAAATGAGGAGAGAAGAAAGAAAGAAAGAAAGAAAGTAGGGGAAAAAGAGCTAACATCCTTATTTCTTACGCAGATTGACATACGAGACTTTAAATTCCTGTCTCTTGAATAGGAGGAGGCTGTTCGTGGGAAAGAATAAAACAGACATTATACGGTCTTAAATTTATATTAACATCTTCAGTGTCTGTTCCCAGAATAAATAGAGATACGTGGAGGCTGGTTCGGGTCCTGGCTCTGGCTCTGCACTCGCTTTGCCTGCAGTACAAAACAATTGAGGATGGAAAGTAGTATAGTGTACGTACCGTACATAGCTGAAGCATACTATGTATAGGTAGGCCCAGCTCAAGTTATGATATGAAGTAGTAGGGAAGTTGGGAGAAAGTGAGGGCTACGTAGCCACGTTCCCATGCCCGTACACTTGGAAATGAGAGAAGGAGGAATGGAAGCGTGACTTGGTGAAAAAGTAAAGTGCGAATGAGTTTATAAGGGAGGAGAGGATTCGGAAGGGAGAGATATTCGTCGATGTGACAAGTGGCACTTGAAAAGTGCCGTTGCGACGACGACGGCAATTTCCCCCGAAAAACGAACAAACCGGGAGAGCATTCGCGGAATCACTTTCATCCCTTCCCATCCACTCAGCACCAGTTACCCATCTTCAGTCCCAACTCTTCACTCTTCACATGAGATGAGATGAGACCCACCAACACACACCAATAATTATGTATCTTCACATGGAATGGAAATGGCTCAGAGGGAACACACTTTTTAGCAAACAAGCACGTTTAGTTCCTTGGTTAAGGTTTTTGATCCTCTCCTCCTCTGTCTACACATTCTACACAGTCTGTACACCCTTCCCATCCCGTGTCTCCAACTCACTCACATGTATTGTTTATTACAATACAATCATTCCGTGTGGAAGGATGAAGCGATGAGCGTAGCCCCCCACCCTTACATACTATTCTACAGTGTACACAACAAGTCCATCACTATTCTCTCCTGCAACGAACAGTATAGTTCCCATACAAAAATATCAGTGAAAATCACAAACTACGTAGGTAGGTGCATAAAGAGACTGACACTGGCATTGGTGCTCGCAACGCGACTGGTACACTGGCACTGGACCAATTTGAAAACTCCCAAAAAAAACCTCTTTTAAATTCAAATAATATGTTCAAATACAGCTCAAAGTAGATTCCTACGTGATTTTCCCCAGTCATGGACTGAAGATCAACCCCTCGCACTGTACACACAAAGCACATTTCGACGAACTACAAATAAAATAATAAAATAACATCGTCAAGAAAATCATGGAACAAAGTGAGAGTTTATTTTGAGTGAATTTTTCGAGCGTTTCGGTTTCTACTATTTCACTTCTCCTTTTTAGACTATTATTATAACGAATACTTTCTGACTTTCTCCGTAGTAGGAGGCGATGGCTTCATTTTTCTTTTACATTCAATGCTTTATACACTGACAGACTTTCTTTTTTTTAGTTTGCATTGCAACAGTTTTTTTGTGAATATTTTTGCTAGTTCTTGGAAATAATTTAACTGAAAAGAAAGGTTTTTATTTTGTAATTGCTTCCAAGCTGAGATTTACATAGTCCTCCGCTCCCCTTGTAGAAGCTCTTGTAGTTTTCAGATATGTAAATAATGAACCTAATTATTTCCTGGGGGGTGTGCTACATTCTACAGTTCTAAACTGCACTAGTAAAAGACACTAACGCTCTGTATTAAAAAAAATTTGTCATTTCACATTTTTTGAGCTGTTCCTTTAGATATGTACTCTACAAACGATAAAAACTTCAAGATACCTCCTTACATTAAAATCTGTGTCAAAATTAATTACAAATTTAAATAGAGCAGTAAGTCTCTGAGTCAAAACTATTATCCTATAGGTTTAAAAAAAATTCGACAAAATCAGAGTACGAATGTTAACATGAAAGATATTAAGATGGTAGAAATGGGATGGAGTGTAAACGGATTTGATTTCCTTCAAAATTAGACTTTAAACTCAGATAACAGACTGGAAAATCTTGGGTTTACATAAGAAAATTGGGTCTTTCAATGCTTGACTAATGCGACGCTAAACCGTGCAAAATAGCTTGGTGAATAGGACTGAAGAGGGAAAGGTAAATGGTCTCCGGGCGACGACGACGACTGGATCTTACAGGGCTGGGAATGGAAATATGAATTGTAATAAGACTAGCCAAGGTAGCCAAACTTGAGTAAGATCATTAAACATGACAAGGCCTATTTAGAGAATTTAATTCAGCTATGGAACTGGAATACAATGGATGGACGAGAATGAGAAAATCAGTTTTCATATCCGATAGGGTTTGGGGTATGAGGAATGGATTTGACATGGGTAGGTAGGTAGATTCATATGAATGGAGTGCCTGGGACATATATTTGTTCATATCTATATAATACATAGCTATATGAGGTCCAAGACAAGATAGGGAGTCTCTCTGTATGTACATGCAGTGAGCCGTGTGCCAGGAGGCATGAGGATATGACACCGTCATCTTCATGATAATAACCTATAATTTGTTGAACTGCCACTCCATTAGATAAGTTATACAATATCAAAACATGAGATGATATTATCGGTCGAGTGAGAAGTCCCCCCATTCACAGACTCACACATCCACAAACAATCAACCTCCTTCCAACTTTCACGCTCTGTATTAGTCTCCCTTTCATGTGCCCCTCCATCCCCGCGCACTGCCCATTTCAGGATCAGCCAAAAGTCCAAGTCGACTTCGAATTCGAAATCACTGCCGTTATTGAGATGAAATCTCCGGTCCTAACACCATTATAGGCAGAGGTAGTCATAAT
Organism: Dicyrtomina saundersi; assembly: GCA_034695245.1. Lineage (NCBI taxonomy): Eukaryota > Metazoa > Arthropoda > Collembola > Symphypleona > Dicyrtomidae > Dicyrtomina > Dicyrtomina saundersi. Next base: position 6,413 of record JAQFZE010004027.1, read on the forward strand.
AATTGTAACCATACATGTAAAGTGTGCACATGTCGGCGGGACAAATATGTACATGCCTAAGATATGCCCTTCCATACGCGAGTCTGATTTCTAACTGAACTGAAGCCGCAGCTCCGGATAGGTATAGATTTATATACCGTATTTCTTGTAATAGTGGACCCCGTCTACTATTCAAATTTCGACCGCTTTTGCAGCCCCTTCTACTGCGACACTGCTGTCTACTGCCATATACATAATAGTGTGTTAAATAGACCAGGCCGCTATTCAAACTCCGACCTCCCAGACCCGTCCACTATTACAGGAAATACGGTATACATATATGTAGATATCTGTACAAGTGAGGTCTATATGAGTAGAAGAGAAAATAGAGCCCACCTTACATACATTATGTGAGTTTGAGTCAACAGTATTCATTACATGGGATATATATGGGCTGGGGCGGTAGGTAGACAGCTAATGTACTTATCGTTACCTTTAATAGAATCAACTTATGAAAAGCCTCCCTTTATAGAATAATGAACGTAATAGTAATAGTACGGAGCTCGTTAGAAGGGCGCCAGGAGCCAATTCTTGATCAGAGACATACAACATTCTATAGTCATCATATATCACATCTCTCGCTCTCACAAAGGCACTACAGCCTCTACTACTGTCTCCTCACCTTCTCCTCCCTCCCTCCCTCCTCTATGCGGGTCTTGGATGGGGCACGAGAAGAAGGGATGGAGGAGAGGAGCCCAACTCGAAGCGTCTCTATTAGGGAGCTACATTATTACACTTAGTTGGCTATATCTGTGAGGACGAGGAAGAAGGCGAAGGAGAAGAGGAGGCGGATAAGAACGGGAGGAGACGGTGAAAGGCGAAAGGAAAGAAGATATCGGATTTCCTATGATGAACATCATCCTCGAAAACTCATAAAATCTCATAAACCTTATATCTATTTCCCGTATTTCATTCATAGTCGAGTTATTTCATATCACTTGGAGTTCGACTTCGACTTCGACTCTGACTTTCCTCAGAGTTCCACCCCACTGGTTTCAATTCTTCCAAACTTTCCACAATCACCATCACCATTCAAACACTTTTAATATACAATTTAAAGTACACTCTCTCCGAGTGCTCCCCTCACACAAAGTGAAAATTGACGTGGAAAAAATGGCTGTAATTACAATTTGGAGAGAGACCATTATTATAATAGAATTATTATTGGGATTTAAAAAAACTACATTTCTAAAAGTAATTTAATTGTATAATAATAATTATTATATTACCTACATTTTATTCTGGAGATTACTTTCCCATCTTTTATGACCAATTGGAGCTCAAGACATTTACGGACAACTGACAAAACTGTCAAGGCAATGTGACCCAGAAATATATTTTTTTTACATCAGCCCATTCACGCTAATGCTAACTTAATAAGTTAATAGATATTAAATCGTAGTCGTAGAGGACTTTGCAAGCTGGGTTCGTATTCATATGGAATAACTCATGACTTTCTCATCTCTCCCAGTTTCACTCCTCATCCTCTCCTATCATCTTATCCCTAAAACTCATGTGTGCCTGTGTCTGTGTCTTTCTTGCTTTTTCCCGTGTTATTTGATTCTGTCTACATGGGCCGTGAGACTTTAGAAATATCTAGTACTACTTTCTCTCTGGTGAAAGCAAGATTTAGTTTTCATCGAAATAGATGCAGGAAGCTTATGTACAAGCCCCCTCATTGAATGTGAGTTCCAAGAAAATCATGGCAGGGCATATTATTATACCTCCCTTCTGGCACTCGCCCTCGACTCCCAGTCCCATCCAACAGTCAAAGCCCTACTTCCTATAGACTCTCCAGTTCTCAGTTAAACATTTGATGGGAATTGGGACTGGAGGAGATAATGTAAAATGGAAACTTGTCCACCGCTTATTCTTTAGGCTTTCCTGGTTTGGTTTTGGGAAGAAAGAGGATTCTTATGATTCCCTGTCAAGGTTACGTGTTCTATAGTTCTTGCTCTGGTCTTCTCAGCCCTCCTTTCTTTCCTCCTTTCCTTTTCTCTCAGTGTTTAGCCGTATAGGAGAGTTTAGAAACTTGTGCCAACTAACAATGGAAATGGGAACGATATGATATGATGAAAGATGATGCTCCTAAATGCTGGCCCTGCGATTCTGAATTAGCTCCGTACCTATTAGAGGACAGACTAGCTTCGTTTCCAAAAGTGGTCAGGAATATCAGGAGGACAGATTATTTATGTATATTCCACGCAACCAGAGTTGGTCCATCTTCGTCTTCGTCCCCGTAGTATCAGTGTCAGGACAGAGGCTATATATATGACCAGTTTAGTAGTGCTGGATGCATATAGTTGTATCAGTGGGAATTGTCTGTGCATTAAAATATATGGATGAGATAATGGACAAAAAAAAAATATAGGTAGGAGTGCGATGCTTATAATATTTTGGGATATATATTTGATATATGTTTCTGGTGGATGTTGGTGGGACGGTGGTCGTGGTGGTGGTGGTGGTGGTGGGGGTAGGCTGCGGAGTTGGAGCATGGGCTTATAAGATTTATTCCCTGAACTGGATCTGAGGACAAGATACAGACTTTAGCTGGAGCATGTAGTGTATGGTGAGACAAGATAAATCATTGAAAGATGAGCAAGATGGAGATGAAGTTGCTGTTTCTGTTGCTCTTCCTCCTTCTGATGGGAAGAGAGCAAGAGCTTTATTGTTAGGAACGACGAGAGATTTGGATTTTGGATATTGTGCTACAGAGACGGTGACGGAGCACAGCTCAGGCTACACATACATATAGGTACATGTATAACAGTATCTATAGCTCCGAGTGTAATATTATTGTGAAAAGAGAGAAAGTTGTAAAAGTCGGGGAAAGCCTGGAAGCCTTGATGAGAGCTCATGACAGACTTTTCTTACAAAGACTTGCTTTACACTGTTTGATAAATAATGAGCCTAACTCACCGAATCAATCTTTATGCCTCCACATCATTAGCGTTGTCATTTAATACCATTAGCATTGGATAACAATGCGCATCATACCTCTATATCTCCTATATAGAGTTCCACTTCCAGCAGCAGCCCACAGTTCTATCTACCCCCTCAAGAGTAAACATAATAAAACATAGGCCTAACCTATCTCGTGTACACTATTTATATGCTTCATTTTTTCTTACAGCTGATACTGCTTTATAGCGGTAATACCCTATATAGAGCTACAAAAAATTACAACTCTATTATTATTAATTTTAAAAGTATTTCCTTTTAAAAATCCCTTCTATTCTATTCCACTTCCATGAAAGTTTTTCTTGGAAAGGGAAATATTTGTTTTTTAGTTATTTTCAATTTTTTCCCAAATGATTTGGAGTCAGCTGGCTGAGGACTGGGATGGGATCATATAGAATGAAATGAAATAACAATGCATGGCTTAGCAATTATCATTACGACAATATATTAACGATCCCAGATTTCAAATACGATTTCTACAAAATATCTAAGACGAGAGGGATAAATAGACAAGAAAAAAAAATTGCATTTCAAGTCTTAAGCCCTGCTTATGACTTGAGTTTAGTGAAGGGGGGTCGATACTTTCACTGTTTCCAAGAAACAGAGTGTGGAGAAAGCAGTGAAAAAAAAATAGAAATTTTGTAATTCTTGTCTCGTGTAATAAGGTCGGGATAAATTCCTAATCTGAGATTTTCTCTGTTTATGTTGTGTAGGAGAGAGAGAGAGAGACCGTTAAGAAAATGGGATGGATGAGTGTACTTTTGTTGTACTTACGAGCGTATGTGTCTGTTTGTACGGGTCTCTTCCTTCCGTTCTCTCTTGACTTCCTCTTAACGCCTTTCATCTCTCCTTCTTTGAAGACTTACACTTGTCAACGTAAGATAAAGTGGTTGAGAACAAGAACAAACTATATGACATTCCCATCTCACGGAGCCACTGCGACTGCCACACAGTCTTCGGGACAACAGAGACCGAGACAGACACAGAGCAGAGCAAGACACTCGTCCTTTATCTGTACACACATGGCATTTTTCCCTCTCCTCACATCCTCACGAGAGCCAAGACCAGAGCGAGCCAACCACGAGCAACACATAGTCACCACACGAAACCACTACGACCAGAAGGACCAGATTACTAAGCGCTCCCCCGAGAATGAGTTCCTTCCGCGCTGAACTCATAACCCAAATCCTCAAGTAGATGATGCCCAACTTTGTAAACTTAAAATATTTGCACTTCTTCTCTACGCACTCTGCTCACAACTTCACTTTGACCGTGGCTAATCACAATGTTGCTTCATACATCCCCAATCCCGATTACCTAGGTTCAAAATCACCCTTGGCTCCAAGTAGACGTTGTTACTGCAATGTGATTGGGACAATCAAAATGGTCGTTTTCCTTTGGATTTAAAATTAAAAGCATAATGACAACTACTACCTAACAAAAGAATGTTACAGTTTAAAAAAACGCCTCTGCCATATGCAGAATGTAGAAAGGAGGTTCGGTTTAAAACCGAATATAATTTATGACATAGGACAGAGGGATGAGTCAAGCTTTTTCTTGGGTCAGTTTTAGCTTGAATATTTTCCACAGTCCACAGAATAGAAAATTGGCTGGGCTATCCAATTTGGATTATATGGATGTACAGAGGGAGATGCTCTCAATATATGCTGATTATATCGTGTCCATGTCCATGTCCATGCTCATGTAATATATCATCCACTTCCACATCCACCTCCACCTTCAGTCTCCTCAGCCCAGTATGTGTCTAGTCTAGCATTAAGGGCCGCATCCGGAACGAGTCTGTAATACAATCATGGGACCGCCGCCACACAGCAGCAGCAGCAGAGTTCCCTCCCTTGAACCGATATTGCTTTTATGATGCAGATTACATACTTATTACATATAGCCATACGCATCTATATATCAGTAGGCTGGATATTTATAAAGATACCGAACCTGATACTCGTTCTCGTGGTTGGTAGACAGGGCTGAGACTCACGTTCCTTGTACATACTACGGACTACGGGATGGTGGGATGGGATGGATTTTGAAAATCCTTTTGGTAAGATCAATGTGTGGATATGGATATGGATACGGATAAGCTATCCACAAGTAACTTGTTTTAAAATATACAAGGTCCTCAGGAAAGTCGATGTGAAAATACTCAAGTGAAAGTAGGTAGGTAGATCTATGTGATTGGAACTGATGGAAGTCGTGCCACGAGCCACACACAGAGTGTACATACACACACACACAAGTCATAACTTGGAACCACTGATACTGATACTTTCTGTCGATCCAACATCCAATACTGAAGCGTACAAGTGTAGGCCCCTGTATATATGT
>JAQFZE010004028.1:0-11754 GCA_034695245.1 Dicyrtomina saundersi
ATGGATGCAGCGCTTTGGGAATACAAAACTTTATTCTTGGTCCATTCATTTTACATTTGTTTTGTAGTATATATATAGATTTAGGTTCCAAGTGGATGTCCATAGTACTGTTGCATTAAGTCCCGTCATCCTCACACTCTCCCCTATGCTACGGAACTGTACTGTACAGCACTGTAGCTGAGCAAATTTATATAAGTACACACAATCTTCTCGAACATTTAATTATATTTTCTTGTTGGAATCACTAAATTTACTATTAAAAGTGGTCACAGGAGGGAAGGTTACATTTCGCACGAGCTAATTTCATGTAGCGCATCCAATCTCAACTCGTGGTTAATGGTCCGAACTCGACACGAAAAATATCAAAATAAAACTCACTCAGTCTCATCTCTTTCCACCACATAGGCTCCGCTCAGCTTCTACTGTAGTTTCCACGTTTGGGTTTGGTCCTATAGTTGTACTCTATTTTAGTTAGTTTAGAAGAGAAAGTAGACTTTGGAATTTGGAATTTGGAACGCATGATTGTAGTTGCGTTGTTGTTGTTGTTTATGTTGTACACACACAGACACTCTATACATAACTTAAGCTTTGGCAAAACAGAAAAAGCTTTTAAAACTCCTCCGCTCTTATGTCCCTCACTCGTTCTACTGATACACATTTATACCCAGACCCCTAATCCACCTCTGTCATTCCAAAAGTTCCAAATACTCTGATTTAATTGAAGAATTTCCAAATTTCTAAATATTCGGGTCGCTATTTATTTTGTAAAATCTTTTAAAACTCAAAATTTAGTTCAAAGATGGAGCATATAATTTTTCTCTCATATTTAAATATCACAATCGGAAGTCATCATTCGCCACCATCATTTACTGACAGGCTCCTGGTATTACAATAAAAATACGGATATTAAATTAGATGAGATAATGAATTAAATCTACCTACAAAGGAATTCTAGTTGAACGATTGAGTAGATGGTCGCTCATAATTAGGTGTTGTATTCGTTATCATAATTTCTGGCCTTTATTATCATCCACCGTCTCTATCTATAGATATGCCTGTATTTGCATTATCAGTACCCTGTATTAAATTTCCAAACCAAAATCCAACAGACACGGAGAAATACTTCCTGAATCGTAAACCGCTTTATAAATTACATTAATTAGTGCACAGTTTGGTATGAAGTCACACCGTTAGTCTCTCTGCAGATCCACCCCTCTGTTCTCATTCATTATTTCACGAGAATATTGGAAGTTGGATCGAAAATGTTGGGGACTATAAGAATTTAAAAATGGGTATAGGTAGTTATAGTTAATAAATTTGAAATTAAATTTTCCTCTTTAATTAGAGTGTGGGTAGTGTAGGGCCAGAACTATAGAGCCGAACCAAACCGAGCCGGTTCCGGTCCGGGCCCCAGTCCCGGCTCCGCTGGTCTTGGTGACGGAAATGAGGGAGTCAAGTTTGAGTGTCTATAATGGTAATGATATGACTTAAATTCCGTACAGCCATCACCATGATTATGATGATGATTCTGGCTCTGATCTTGCTGTTTAACTTGTTTGTGGTGTGTGGCTCATATAGAGCTTTCGGAAATTCCATGTCATTCCCAATAGGACTCAAGTAAAATGGTGAGAAAGGGAGGGAGAGACTATATCGTTGGGAAAATAATTAGTGATGGCGGATAAAATAATGAGATTTTCTCTCCTCCTCTCTCATGCACTATGAGCTCATACTGTGAGAGATGAGGACGAGAGAGAGAGAGAGAGAGATAAAGGGTGCTTCGGCTTCGTGGGGAGGAGTGATGAAGCAAGATTGGATTTGCCATTTACTATTTTACCTTTCCCAATACGAGGACTAGTACAAGAGGGGATCTACAAACATAAGTCATCTATAGCCTATACATATATCATGCATAGCGTGTACCTCGTTGGCTTGATTATACGACATCCGGGCTTGTGTAATTTCCCAATTCACTCTCTATCTCCTTTCGCCCTTCTAAACACGGAACAACCACGAGGATTGAACCAAACATTGAAGAGTTGAACAGTACACATTTCTCTGCACTGTAAGGCAAAATGTCGTATATATAAATAACATAGACACAGTTCTAAAATCCAGGCGGATTATGATTTCGAAAACTGTGTATAGGCTGTATATAAGTCTGGATATAATCTTTTGGTTAAACCAAAGCCAAACCAAACCGAACGAACGCTAGACATTTCTCCTTCAATCCAAAAATTAATACGTTGATCCTTCTGTTCTACATATTTTGTCACTGTGACAGTCACAGTAGCTGTGGCGTGGCTACTCCAAACATTAGTGGGTGAGTGAACTGTGTAATTGACGTATATCTATATACTGTTATACAATTTGCTTATATATCACTTGTAATACGTATTATTGTGGTTTTAAAACAAAATCAAAAATGTATATCTACACCTTGACAGAACTAGAACAGGATAAATTCCACAATTTACCTTTCTGTATGTGCTTACTTTTTAATTAGTTTTTTTTTAAATTTACTTTCACGAGATTTAAAAATCCATAATAAAATGTCCTTACGGCTGGCAGTTAAAAATTTTAAAATAATAGAAGAATATACTGGTTGTTTGAATCAGGAATCAATTCCGTAAATATATGTGAATAATTTCAAAAAAATTAGGCATGGGCATCTCTATGGTATGGCTGTGGTTCTGGTTTTTTGGGTAGCTCTCTACTATTCCTTTGGCCTTTGAACTGCTCCAAAAAAGAAGCTATAAAAATTCTTGAGCATAGTCTATATAGACATGGAAATAAAAGTGGTTGTGTGGTTATTGCCTGTGCAAATGTGTGTGTGGGAATCTGAACTTGCCTAAGCCTTACAGGGGATGTGACTAGGAGAATATAGAATGCCCAGTGTCTCAGTCACAGTTTCTTTTCATAGGTTCAAAGCTATCTTTTTCTCTGTGTAATAGCTTTAGCAAATAACCCTTGTTGTTGGAGGAGGCCTTGGAAAGATCCCTAGAGTTTTATCCTCCATCCTCACACATTCACTGTATAATATTCATGATGCATCGGCTGAATGGTACATAAGTTGCTCTTTCCAAGTCTTCTCAACCTCAACACAATTATGGGACATACTTTGGCTTGACTAAACTTGGTGAATAAGAGACGAAGACGACTCGAGAAGTAAACTCTTGGGTGGTATACTCCTAGTCTAATCTAACGAGAGGAATTTTCCTTTTATACAGATTTCTTCACGTGTTTTTTTTTGTACTAGCATAGGAATTATTAGATTTCTTCAACTTGAGCTTAGGAATAGGTAAGTCCCGGTCCGCAGGTACTGGTACCGGTACCGGAATCGGTACTGATGGATTGATACTTCTTCGTATTAGGAAAGACTTGATACATGTGCCTAATCTATGTACATATGTTGTCTGTGAAGAATCAAAATGACCAATTTCCACTATTAGCTAAAAATAAAATGCACTATCTACACAATTTTTTAAAAGTTATTATCCTGAAAGCTTGTAAATAGAAAATTTTGCACTTTTCAAAAAAAAGTAAATAAAACATATTGCAACTTTTCAAAAAGATGTAAATAAAACATTTTGCAACTTTTCAAAAAGATGTAAATAAAACATTTTGCAACTTTTCAAAAAGATGTAAATACAACACTTTGCACTTTCCAGATGCAATGTTAATAGAATATTTTACATTTTTTAAAAACGTAAACAGAGCTTTTTGCAAGATTCAAAAACAAGTAAATAAAACATTTTGCACTTTTAAAAAACATTTAATTAAAACATTTTGCACTTTTCAAAAACATGTAAATGCAACATTGTGCACTTTTAAAAAACTCCAAATAAATCTTTCCCCATATCTATCCCGTTTAGTGTTTTTTAACATTCATGACTCATTTTAATTCTAGCGTAAATTGGATATGGCTCCTTTTGATTCTTCACACACGACATTATCTAGTTTATCTAAAATTGCAAGTATTTCCTTTATACTCGAAGATATACTTTCCTCACAGTACTAGTAGAAGGAAAGGAAAAATGCACGGCATGTGGGAATCAATTGATGGTGAAAGTTGTAAATCCTAAGTAGTTTATATTAATGAATTAAAATCAAGACTTTCGTGTGTTTGGTTGTTTGGGGAAAAATAAATAGGATGTGGATGCCATGCTGACTACTATTACTACTATTACTATACTACTGTATGTGTCTACGTGTGAGGAGCGATTGTGAACTCAATGAATTGAGTGCGTGCTGCATGCTTACCTACTTTCTCCCCTTTTGGTTCTTGATGGAGTTTGTCAATAATAAAGTTGTGTGTGTGTGTGTGTGTATTGAATGATTTAATGCGAGTGCGTACTATACACTATGGCTAAACATGATCATCCTGTATGAGAGTTAAACTACGCAAAACGAACTTCCGTCCAAGAATCTTATGGACGATCGCCAAAGTCAAACTTGATTTCGTCCGCTCTCTCTCTCCATTTCTCTCTCTCTTCCCTTTCCGCCGATATCAACTTTCTCTTTCACTGGAGATGTCGGCTACAAGAATGTCTCGAGGTATAGAAAGTGATGTAGTTAGAGTAATTTATGGCTAACGACCTGTTTGTATACAACGCAGCGTCGTCCACTCCTTTCACTTTTCATTCTCAGCTGCCGTCCTTTTTGGAGAAAAGAGAAAGTGTAAACTGGCAGACCGCTTACTGGTATCTCAACGAGCACTATGGTTGTATCTGGTTCTGGTTCTGGTCTTGCCGTCCAATATATTTTTACTATTACTGTGTCGGTACCTGCGTTACGCTTTGACATGATTTGCAACCACCTTCATTTTTTAATAACTTGAAGAAAACTTTCCAGTTTTGTCACGGTATTAGTTAGCGTTTCAGTTTCAGCTGGACCGTAAGATCGCCCGCAAAGTTTCCCATTCTGCTAATTCATTTATTTTTGACAACGGATCGGAAATAATGGGACACATTTTGAAATTTGATTTTTAAAATGTACCGTAAATCTTCAAATAGAAGCCAGGTTTCAAATAGTGGCCAGTTCTTTCCCATAAGCGGTAATGTTTTTATTTGAAGCTAAAATCTCGTGGCTTTACGTTATGTATTTTTTTTAAATTTTAAATTACCGTCTATATTTCTGGTGGCTTATCAAAGGACACACAAAGCAAAATTTATTCACTTGGAAATTTGTTAGAATCAATTTAACTTTATTATGACTGACTGGCTATACTGAGAGGTTTACATTTTCTAAAGATTTTAGGAACAATTTTAAAGGCGGTCCTGGTCTTGAGATGTTCACAATACCTAAAATACATATTCTATAAAAGTTGCTTCTTGTAGTTAACCCAAAGTAGGTTTCTTAAGTCGAGAGTCGTTGAGGGGAGTTAATTTGAATTTCCATAGTTGCACTCAAGAACAAAGTATAATTGATCGGGAACTCTTCTGCTCCAGTTCACAGAGAAAGGTGGAGTTGGAATTTAAAATGAGTTGTTGTACAACAGAGGAGAAAGGAGGGAAAGTACTAGTACCAGGACCAGGGCCAGTACCAGTGCGACTGGGTGAGGTAGACAGACTGACTTCATCATGAATTTAAAGAACACACACCATTCAGGCCAAAATTTGATGCCAGCTGTGATGTGAATCTTGATTCCAAAACTTGGCACTATCAACGTAAGCTGTGTAACATAGAGAGAGGAATCGTTCCGAGTTCCGGGTTCCTCTCTCTCTCCTCTTGTCCTTGTTAAGCCGCCTACACAAAACGAAATGAGGGAGAGTAACTTTAAATTTATCTCAATCTCAAGCTGACAACAAGTCCAACCACAGCAGAGTCCCATTCATCTTGATATGCTCAAATAATCAAAACGTTCTCAAGGTAGGGGCAGGACTTCTATATGGAATGATTGGCATCATTGTGAATGCTAACATGCGTCTCTCAAAACTTGTGTGGAAACTATTTAAGTGTTTAATTATATATTTAAATTTATTGCTCAAGTACAGGTGTACTGTCACTGTCACTGGTAGTATATTTTGTCCGTAGGAAAATTAAAACCAGCTAATTAGAAATTTTTTAGTTTGATCGTTTTTGTAAATATTCGAATTGAAAGTACTCTTAAAATGCAAAATTTCTCTATGTAGATGCATTCGAATTTTAAATTCCTTTAAATTGCGGTTTTACAAGTGGAGAAATTTCTTTATTTAATAGATTTTGAATTTCGAAATATTTTTCTACATTGCACAATTTTAAAAGTGGAAATTTTTCTATTTAATGGATTTTTAAAAAATTCAAAATTTTTCTAAATTTCACAATTTTAAAAGTTGAAGTGTCTCTATTTATCATTTAAAAAAAATTCTTTCTGTTTACAAGCTTTAAAAAATCAAAATTTATCATATCCGGATGGTATGAAATCTTCAGCGACGATATTTTGAGTGGGAGTATTCAAAAATTATCTTTACCCAAGAAGGGAATTAGTATTTAGTACAGCACCTTCCTAGTACATAAATAGTGATGCGCTACTCGTTGGTCGAGTTGGAACTCCAACTGTGCTCCAGTCACAAACTCACTTTATTCCGATTCTAAAATTAAGGAATGAAATCGCTCACAAGATTTAGTTTAATAGGGAAACCGAAAGCGGAAGCATCAAGACTGAGTAATGAATCAAGTTTGATAGTATGTAGGTACATGTATCCCTATGGAGTTGGAGTTGTGCTCAACCTGAAAGTGAGAGGCTCAATAGTTCTTCACAGCACGGAGGGAGACTGCTCTACTGAGATTGAGAGATTGGGAAGAAAAAGCTCAAGTGACTGATCGAGATGAAAGGGAGACGTACATTCTAAATGCATGCAGAGAGACTTGTATTGGTAGGCTTTGGCTTCGGCTTTGTCTCTGGCTTCGGCTTCAGTTTCTGTGTAGACTTGGACAAGTAGCATTTTGAAGTGGAAATAGACCGTGGAACAAAAACGATAAAAAGGAATATGAAATTGAGAAAATCTGAGTGTCACTACACCTCCCTGCACCCCTGCCACCAACTATAACTTCTTACACTTACATATTCTATGGAGGAGGCAGTGAACGGTGAACCTGTAACTACTCAAGGAGGAAGTGAAGAGCTGAATTCAGCTCCTTGCGTCACCGTTTCATCCTCAAAAAAATACTCCAATCCAAGTCAATCCTCTCTTCATGTACTCAGCTCACCTTGAACAATACCACCAATTCCACTCCCACACACGCACACAGTAGCTCAAACGCTCACTAGCTCAAACCTTGTGCTCAGGGACGGACCAGCACAATTTTGATTGGGAAAGCGACACTATCATTAATTGTATCACAAAAACAAATACGGCATCTACCATTACAAAAACACTGATGTTTTTTGTACTTCTAAATAATATATGCAAACTGTTCTAAGTGATCATTCATAAATTACGTGGCGTATTTCTACTGCCTATTCTTTTACATGGGAGTACATACCAAAAAAATGGGGTGTTCTCATAAATTCCAATTTTTGTACCACGTAATTTATGCATGTTCCTTAATTTAAATATTTTTAAAAAGTACCAATGAACTTTAAACTAATTCTACTATTATGTAGGATTTTAAAAAGTACCTTAAAAACTGTATTTAAATTAATTAAAAATTGTTTGGAAATATGTGCAAATGTCAACTTGCCACCAGTCTTAAAATTAAAAAAAAAATGCTCGAAATAAGTACGTCTCGAATTCAAAGCCTCAATTAAAGTGACGGACATACATCACGGGAACTATAATAAGGGCCAGAACAAACCGCATAAAGATTCACACATTCAGAGCCAGGCAGGGAGGGAGGGAGTCAGAAACAGAGAAAGCTGGGAGAAAGTCTTGGTAACTTGCGTATATGAATGGGTGGGATAGGTTCTATATCCTTGGAGCTATATTTGAGATAGGCATACGTGGAGGAGTGAGTCTATCTAATCGTAAGTGGGGTCATACCATATACCCACGTATGTGTATAACTATATTGACTGGGCAATGGCAATAATGGCCTGGGCCACGTAAAACTTAAGTGGAGCGGGACTGAAAAGGTATAATAACATATAATACGTAACCTCTTGTAGGTGTACTTTACGGTAGTGATCTTGAGAGTGAGAAAGAGAAAAGAGAGCTGCCAGAGAAAGTATGAGAGAGAAAGTTAGACTGAAAGGACGGGAAGTTGGTTGGAGAGAATGAGAGTGAAAGGAGATAGAAGGAAAGTAGAATGGAGCCAACGGCGATAGACTAGTGCTCGGTGCTGGTGCTGGGACTGACTCATGAGCCGAGCAGCTTAAAGCTTGATTTGGTCGTCGTATCGTATCGATCGAAGAATCTGTGAAACCACAATGTTTGTACTTTACTTGACTTCCTTTTCTTCTTCCTTTCACTAGCTCTTTCTCCCCCCAACTCTCTCTCTCTCTCTCTCCCTCCCATACACTCACTCTGCACTCCGCCAGCATGGATGTGGATGCCTCGGAAAGACTCTTAGAAAGCTAAAGTTGCAAGTTGAGACTGCACTATACTACTAACCTTTTTCCATTTTCCCTCTATCCGTCATTTAAGAAGAACGTAGATTTCCACAATGTCTCCAGGTAGACTGGACACATTGTTCACTTGGGGATATCTGCTTCGTTTTCGTGACTACGTAAGTACAAACGTCCATTTGTTCCTACAATTATTACAACTCTGTTGGGCAATTACAACTACAACTGCAGACAACAGTCTATACACACAAGTGCAGCTCGGCTTCCGCAGATGCTGACTCTGAGAATCTGGAAAGTATGTATATACGGCGCATGAAAATGTAATGGAGCCACTAGATGCTGCTCTGTATAATGTCGTCTGTGAAGAAACAAAATGACCCACATCCCAAATTTTAGCTAGAATTAAAATGAGCTAAGTCACACAAAAAACAGCTAATAAGAAAGATGCGTTAAATAGTAATCACGAGCTTCTAAAATGTGTAAAAAACTTTTATTTAGATGTTTTTGAAACGCATGAAAATATTTCATTAACATTTTTTCAAAAGCGCAAAATTTTATAACTAAGCGTTTTTGAAAAGTCCAAAATGCTTTGTTTACATGTTTGTGAAAATAGCAAAATGCTCTATTAACATATTCTTAAAAATTGCAAAATATTTTATTAAAATATTTTTGAAAAATACAAAATATACTATTTACATAGTTTTTAAAAGTGTAAAATGTCCTATTTGAGTCCCTTCATGAACATTGTGTATTAAATTTTTGTGGATAATGCATGTCTTTTAGCTGAAAATGGGCGTGGGCCATTTTGATTCTTCACAGACGATATGTATGTAGGTACAATATTTAACCTGTGCCTTGCATCTCACTGGGACATTTATTACTTGCAGACAGTCTCTGTACATTAGTGCAATGTCATGTCACAATAACTGTGCCCCTTTAGTGGTAGTGTTGCTAGGCCTCAGGTTTCACAAAAAGTTACACTCTAAGGGATTGAAAAGGGAAGGAAAGCAGGGATAGAAATCTGCTGGTTTCAATTGTTCAAGTCTCAAGTCTCGAACAACCTCGCAAATACTGATAGAAATATGAAGGACTAGGAACTAGGAAGGAGGCTAGATAATGCTTCAGAAATAGAGTGAGAGAGAACTGAGAGAAGAGACTTGAGGAATTGATATAGTTTCTCTACTCATTTTAAGTTTAATCTTCTTGTACTACTACTTCTGTTCCCGTTCGCCCTGGCCGCCAAGCCAATATCTTCCGTCTACTTTCTCCTTCCTCGTTGAAGTTGAATTGTTTTTGCTTTTCCCTTTTGGTCTCAAATAGTAAATTTTCCACGTCATGATGTTGTCCCATCGTTTTCGTTTAAGTATCTGGATCTGGCTGGACTAGAATTTTAGAATCGGAGCAGAAATACACATAGAAACTGGAGTCGAAGGAATATGGACAAAATCTAATACGAGCGAGAGACTACAACAGAAAGTATATATATATGTCATGAGCTTCATGATTCGAATATAAATTTCTAATAAATCACCTCCTTTAACCTTTATTCCCATACTCTGAGCTATCTACATCTGTACGCATGCATAGACAATTTTCCCTTCCTTTGAAATATTATTGGGGCAGTACTAGTACTAGTAGAAATTCTATAGGGCTACGATATATATATGTATCTAGTTCTATTGCTACGAACCTACATGTAGCTAATGGCAAACACCCATTGTCCTCGTTGTGACTCCTTTTCTGCTTCGTAGTAGTGTATACCTTCTACATTCAACGTGTACAGTAGTTATTCCCAGGCGCGGATCCTAGCGGTGGACAACAGGGCAGTTTCCCACCCCAAAATGAATTGTTTGACATACATAGCTACACTTATTTCGTAAGTGAAGAATCAATATGGTCCATATCTGTTTTTAGCTAGCAACAAAATTCACTGTCTACAAAAGAAATTTAAATATCATGATCCTAAAAATACGTTCATAGTATATTTTGCAATTTTCAAAAACATGGAAATAAAATATTTGCTTCTTTCAACAACAAGGAAATAGAAACATTTGCACTTTTAAAAAACGTGTAAATACAACATTTTGCACTTTTAAAAAACATTAAAAGTAGAACATTTTGCACTTTTAAAAAAGAAGGAAATACATCTATTTTTGTACTTTCAAAAATTCGTAAATAGAATATTTTGTAATTTTCTAAAATATGTAAAAAGTAAAGATCATGCTGCACTTTTAAAAAACGCTTAATTAACATTTATCTCATGTACTTAATTTGTTTGACAAAACATAGCTCATTTTAATTCTAGCTTTTGGAAATGTGCCATTTGACTTCTTCACTGACTAAACGTATTGCCCACCCCACAGACAATACTTCTAGATCCGCCCTGGTTATTTTCATGACCAGCTTTCACGTATCTGTCTACCTACATATGGTCCTTTTCATAGCCATTATATCATCGTCAGTCAGTTTGTAAAAGATGGAATTACTGCCGTAAGGTACACGGCCTTTATTTGGGACTGTGAGTTCTATCTATTCTCCAATGCATAAAATATAAAGTTGGTATAGGTACGCTCTGTCAGTGAAAGTTGTTTCATGAATACTTCCGTCTAACACTAACATTACTGTCTCTGTATTTCCTTCAAAATTACCGTGACTCGTTCTGGTTTTAGGCCTGCCGCTAGCATTGCCCCAGTTCTGTGCAACCCAATACATGTGTGTAAAAACTGAATAAGGAAAACAAATGTATTAAATATGAATGTAATATATATAATGCACGTAATTATACATATATCCCAATTATATTGTGCCTCACTCTTCTTCCAAAAAGGCATGCCCAGGCCTATAGGCGCCTAGACGCCATGCCATGTGATTTCCACGTACCTACCGTATTTCTCATAATAGTACACCGCCGTCAAATTCCAACTTCCCAGACCAGGGCCGGATAATGCGGCCAGCGCAGGCAGCCCCCGCTGCCTGAATTTTCAAAAAACATGTAAAAAGAACATTTTGCACTTTTCAAAAATATGTAAAACGAATATTTTGACTTTTAAAAAAACATGCAAATAAATTTTTGTGTACATTTCAAATACATGGAAATACAACATTTTCCACTTTTCTCAAAACATGTAAATGGAACATTTTGCACTTTTCTGAATCAAGTAAAAAGGACATTTTTCACTTTCCTAAAACATATAAATACGAAATTTTGCTTTATCAAAGAAAACCATCAATAAAATTTAATTGGTGAATTTTGTATGTAAACAAATTGC
>JAQFZE010004029.1:0-11754 GCA_034695245.1 Dicyrtomina saundersi
TGACAGTCATGTAGAAGAAATACAATTTTATTTAAATTTGTTAAAGACAGCACACTAATGACGATAGCTATAGTGACATGTCCTGCATAACATACATAGGCATTTTACATAGTACTTTTCCAAATGTTATTTTGTAATTATGGCATAGTTAGATTAAATAAGTAATTTTTGAAAAAAAGAATAAAATAAAATATTAAAACATTGTATTTGAATTTTCTTTTCTTTTGATAGAAATAAAGCAGACTTAATTAGGTTTTAATAGTAATAAACAATATTACAATAGTAATATCGCAGTTAAAATAAAATATCAATTTGCAGTCATTTATTTTAAAATTAGTGTATAATCACATACACCGGCTGCACATCCCAATCAGTGGCAATAACTCGGAGAAATTGCGCCTTATTCGTAACAATGTGTTTTAATAACGCTTGTACTAATTTAAATGATCTACAATTTAGAATACTTCTAGTTATATTTTTACTACCTAAGATTATTATTAAACATTTTAGGAAGCGTAAGTTGAATTAAAGTAATTTAAAAACTTGTTGAAGTTGAAAGTAACTACTGGCAGTGGCCGCTACTCAAACTGCTAGGTAAATCATAGAACAATATGCAAACTACTTTATATGTTTCTGGATGTATGTACTAATATTGTTACAGATGACAGTATAAATATGAATTATAAAATATAAAATTGAAATAGCGAGATGGAAACTAATTGTCACAGAATTTCTTTTTTAATTCATGTATTCCCACCACGTACTAGACGTGTCAATATGAAGCGTTGTTATTACTATTTTCAAATTCTATGCGGAACTATTACCAATTAATTATATTTCAATTGTTTCCATTCTTTCAGTAAATGATTTTAAAAGTGATGTAAGAAATTCATTGGATTTATATTTACTAGCAAAAGTGTTAAACTCGGTTATGTATTTTAGGACTAGTATTTGGGGATCAAATTCTCGTTTAATTGGATGAATAAGATTTTTATCACTTCCACCTTTTTTGCCATTGCTGCCTTTGCTATACGATGCACCATAACTTGTGCTACTTCCTTGATATTCACACCGTTTATTTGCTTTTAAGTATGACCCTCCAATGTCATCTATTTTAACATTATATGTATATCCATCTCTTCCTGCACTCCCACCAATTCCACCCTCACCTTCTGCACCTGGTTTGCTTGCGATTCCTGGAATATCTTTAATTCCGTTGCCTAATTTTCTACGATATACAGTTCCACTAAAACCGCCAATACCAGACTGCCCTCCATCTCCACCATTTGTGCCTGCTGAACCTTTTGTTCCTGGAATGTAAAACGTTACTCCATTGTTACCAGCATTACATTCGCGGCTTTTGGTAGGACTTGAGCATGTGTTGGGATCAAAATAGGAAGCTAATCTGACTTTCCCAGATGATGCAGTACAATCTCCAGCAACAATCACATTCACTTTATCATCCTTATCATAATTATAGCTAACACTTTTGATTGTTCCTACCCCACCATTAGCTCCGTTTTCTCCATCCTGTCCTTTTCCGCCATTCCCTGCATCAACAGTGGCAGTTGGAAAACCTGTAGTGAAATCATCACCAATATAATAAAACTGCCCTGCATTTCCTCCAACGCCTCCGGCATTCCCATGTGACCCACCTGTTCCCCCAATTTTTTGTTCCGAATTACCTACTGCTCCGTTCAAATTTAACGTTTTGCCAGCTTCCGTGACCCATTTTGGGGCAATTATTATAATGTGCAAATTTTTTCCACTGTTGTAATTTAAGCCAATGATAGATTTATCTATAAAAATCGTATGTAGTGCCTTAACGACAATAGTATCTGCCTCAGGCTTTAAAAATGCTATCACCTCGCTAAAAGACACAAATTTGCCTTCACAATTTAGAGTAGTTTCATCGATATATTTGCATGGATTTGGTGCTTCAAGAGCAGTCTTAAGAAGTGAATTTAAGTACTTGAATTTATTTTCGCGATTTGTTGGTGTTTCACTAAGCATTTTAATGGCGTCATCGACCTTTGTTAATTGCATGCTTGGTACGTTTCCAAGTTTTAGCCACAACGACTTTAAATCAGTATTGTCATTGTCTTTTATAGGTGAATTGATTTCCCACCAATCTTTAAGTTTTCCAGTGTCATCAACTTGTATAGCTTTTACGCTTAAGTCTTTAAATAGGCTAGTTAAAAAGGTGTACCACAAATTTTCGTTTGCTACCAGCCTATCAAAGTCAACAAAAGGTTGATTCCAAAACGTTACATTTTCTGATTTAATTATTGTTGAATACTCTGTATGTTGACTGAAAAAGTTTAAATAAGGATATACATTAAAATCACTAATAAGTGTGTTATTAGCACCTGTATATCCTAGGCCTACTACAAAATTTAATGTCTTGCTTAAAAACGAAGATACGGATAACTGCTTAGAAAATTCTGTTTCCATTGTTGCTAAAAATATTTTATTTTTAGATGCAATGGCTGTAAATTCATTTCCTGCTGAAACCACATCCGCTAAATTAAATATGTTATTCGGGATAGCAAGGTATGTCTTCCCTAATGCGGTTCTCATGTAGGACAAGGCGGTAGGTTTAAACGAAGTATCCATTATGTGTGTCACGTTACTATTAAAGTACTGCCATTTAGGTATCCAATCAAGAACTTTGACTGTTATGCTTTTATCAACTAACTTCAAATCATCTAAATTCCTGCTGTACGACAATAATTGGGCTATCTGTTTTGAATCCAATTTGAAGTTAGAAAAATTAAAGGTAGTCAAACGAATTGTAACATCACTGAATGAGCTAGCTTCCCATGTTCCTGGTATTTTGTACCCATCGTTAAAATCAGAATTTTCATACAATGCTGAAAAGTCATTTAAAACACTAAGGCAAGTTTCTTTTGAGCAAAAACTATTGTCTAAAATATATTGCTTTAGGCTTAAAATAAAGGATTCAAATAGGCTTTGAACTTTAACAGGTATATCATTATGCAATTTGGTAATCATGGGTATAATCTTTCTATGTAAATCCTGCATTGTTGCAGCAAAAGATAAAAGATTTACCAAGATTTTGTCAGATTTTTGAAGCTCGTCTAAATAGCAACTTGTAATATTTAAAGAATTTTGTATACCATCAGATACTTGCACTCCTTTGAGTTTAACGTACAACTCTGTAACAACATTTGCTAAGGAATTGAGTGGCATCTCTTTCCACAGAGTCAAGTCCGTGTATCCAGTTTTAAAATCAACATTGTTGCTTAAAACTTGAATATTTTGAACTATCTCATCACATCCTAATGGTTCCCCGCAAATAAACATTTTAACTAGGTCAATGTGAACGTCATCAGAAAAAGATTTTAACTTTTCGTCTAAATCTGTCTCCCATCTTCTACGTAAATTTGTGACGTCGGAAACGATGTCAGAATGCATAACCTGCATTGAACTATATACTTCGGAAATATTAATTTTGGCTACGTTAAGATCCTCAAGATAACCTAACAACACGCTTGCGCTATATAAAGATGCTGTTATGTCTGGAGCCACAGTTATATTGAGCAGTGACAAAAATGCTTCGGATGTCCGTTTAACAACAGTAATGAGTAGTGTGTTTTCTAATGATATGTCGTTGTAACCATTAATAAAATCCTCGTTGGTATACAAAGAATAAATGTTGTCTAACAATCTCTGTGTATTTGGCGGATCATTCGAATTAAAAAGTACAGAAAGGTCCTCATATACTGCATCTTTAAATCTTTTCATTTCGTATTGAACATTATCGTACGAATCACGTCCAAAGTTTTTTAACTTAGTATCTAGAAAATCGTGCATCGATTGCATTTGTGAAAACAATTTTTCGAAGTCAACTTTATTTAAGTCTAAGAGTTCTAGTTGGTCTAAAAATGTACTTAATGTGCTCAAAGAAGTAGTCAAATCAGCGGAAATAGGTATATCGTCAAATGTATAAAATATTTTAGTTGCGCGGTTTATAATTTCACTTAGAGTTAGACTACTCCATTCGTCTGAAAAATTGTAGTTGTTTAGAAAGTCTGCATCAGTATAAAGAACTTGTAGAGTTGTCAAGAGGTGAGTGCATTCACTTGCATTTTTGCAATCAAACTGGTGAGTGAAGTGACTTGTTAACAAGTTAGCAAACATTACTAAATCATTATTAAGTTTGATTTCCCATTCAGTGCGTAAATTACTAACCCCAATTTTAACATTTTTATAAAAATCCTTAAGTGGTACTAGGAGTTTGGTTACATTTAAAATCTTAAAATCAAGTCCAAATGTCTCTAGCTTAGAATCTTTAAACTCCTGCATAGATTGCATCTGTAAAATTAATTTTTCCACGTCCACCTCATCTGAGTCTAACATTTCTAGTTGGTCCAACAAGGTGCTAAATGTGTTTAACGATGTAGTTAAATCATCAGAAATGATATTATTATCAAACTCGTAAAATATATTAGTTGTGCGGTTTATAACGTCATTAAGTGTTAAACCACTCCATTCTTCCGTATATTCATAGTTGTTTTTAAAGTCTGCATCTGTATAAAGAACTTGTAAAGTTGTAATGAGGTTAGTACATTCACTGGTATTGTTGCACTGAAACTGGCGGGTAAAGTCATTGGTTAACAAATTACCAAACAGGACCATATTATCACTAAGTATGATTGTCCATTTAGTCTCTAAATTACTAATCCCAATTTTTAAATTTTTGTAGAAATCCCTGAATGGTACTAGAAGTTTTGTTACATCAACAGTTGTGAAATCAAGTCCTATTGTTTCTATCTCAGAATCTACAAACCTATGCATCGATTGAAATGGTACAAGAAATGTTTCTGCGTCAACTTTATCTAAATGAAACAGTTCTAATTGGTCCAACAAGGTGCTAAATGTGTTCAACGAGGTAGTTAGATTAGCAGAAATAGGTATATTGTCAAACGTGTAAAATATTTTTGTTGTATGGTTAATAATTTCATAAAGTTTTAGACTACCCCATTCTTCTGTATAGTTATAGTTATTAATAAAATAAGCATCAGTATAAAGTCTCTGTAGAGTTGTCATTAGCTGAGTACACGTAATGGGATTGTTGCAATCATACTGGCGAGTAAAGTAATTTGTCAGCAAGTCAGCAAACATTACTAAGTCATCACTTAAATTAATTGTCCATTGAGTTTGTAAATTACTAATCCCAACGTTCACATTTCTGTAGAACTCCTTAAGTGGTACTAACAGTGTTTTTACATCTACAGTTTTAAAATCTAGTGTTTTTAAGAAGTCTAAATAACCACTATCTCTAATGACAGAATCAATAAGTGGTTGTGTCTGATTGTTTTTGTCTAGGATTTCAAAAACACCTATCGTTCGATTTAAAAGAGTCGCTATCGAACCATTAACAAGTTTAATATCATTGTAGCCATTACTAAAGTCATAGTCCGAGAATAGATTTTCCATTTTAGAAATTAACGTATAACAATCTACAAACTGTTTACATTCATAATTCATGTTTACATTATCCGTAAGTAATTCTAATGATTCTACAATTTGTGCTGATATATTTTGACGCAAGGTGTCAATAGCTAAGTTAGCATTATCACTTAAAAATACTCCAAAATCTGAGGGCTTTGTTAGCTGATATTCCAAAGGATCTATTACGTTTTTCAAATTAGCTTTGTTTTTTTTCATAAAATCTATTGAGTCTAGTGGTCCGCAGTCATTTGGTGTTCGAAAAACACCAATTCTATCACCAGATAGCAACGAATTCATAATAAATTCTGCTTTTTTTAGGTCGTTAT
This sequence comes from Dicyrtomina saundersi, assembly GCA_034695245.1. NCBI lineage: Eukaryota > Metazoa > Arthropoda > Collembola > Symphypleona > Dicyrtomidae > Dicyrtomina > Dicyrtomina saundersi. Next base: position 5,805 of record JAQFZE010004029.1, read on the forward strand.
CACTAAACACTTTTGGCAAATCAACTAAAATTTCGTTCAAATATGCTTCAAGATATGGAATAAAATCTTCATCTGGTTCAGTTTGATCACCAACTTTAGTAGCTATGATTGCAAGTCCATTTCCAAAGTTTTCAATGCTTGGAATGAAGTTCATTACACTTTCTAACAAACCAGGAAAGTCATCTCTTGCCCTACCTCCAACTGTAGAATGCTCCACAACAAGTATAAATTTTAATTTAGGAATGTGCCTTGCAACTTTAAGCATATAATAGGCATTTGCAATTTCAACGCATACTTGGCGGGTGTCAAAAAATCCTGGATAATCGTAATATGCTTTATCAGTGAGAGGATCTATTAGTAGGTCAGGGAACATGGTTTGAGAAATTATTCCGGATCCTCCAATTTTTCCGTTGCAGTCTTTTATGAGATACTTTTTAGGGCCAGTTTTATATGAAATCATTGCGCTAGTATTTCCAGCTAAAAAATACGACAGCGTTGATTTTCCAGTTCCAGTTTTTCCGATCATAAGAATAGCTTCTCGTTTTCCCAGAACCTCAAACTGTTTGTCAATGGCTTCATCGCCTTCAGCAAAAAGATTCAGAGTTGTTTCTACCAGATTGCTCCCACAGTCAGGCTCAGGTTCAGGCTCAGGATCTTGAAAAAAAAGTTTGTGCTCAAAGATAATAAAACTATTTATATGTTTTCATATTAAGCAAGAGACGTCTAACTTTTAAGTACCCTATTAAAATGTGTAAGCATTAAATGAATACACAATATTTAAAGAAAGGTCGTGACATGAGCGCCGACTTTTAAGTCAAGTTTGTGCGCGTTAGACGTGTTTTTGAAAACTAGTAAACGTGTGCTAAACCATTTTTGTTGCAGGTCTAAAATTCGCCCACAGTTGCCCGCCAAATTTGAAAAATATTGAATTTTTTGTTTTTTGAAACCCCTTAGCTCCTACAATTTTAATTTGATTTTCAAAAGAATGGAAGTTTTGTGATCTCTGATACATTGCCTAAAAATTCATTTCTTCGTTTTTGAAAATTCTAAAATTTTAATTTATTTCAAAAATTTGTTGTGAAAACCATTTTTCAGAAGCCTCTTTATCAGCCTCATTTTTTAAGGCTGATAAATGTGCTTAATAATTTGATGAACATTAACATGCTGCATTTAGAATTACAAACAAATATTGATTTCTTTTGAAATAAAGGTGCAATTATACACCTAGCTGAAAAAACTAATTAAAGATACCGCTATTAAATTTTATTTTAACAATTATGTGGCTAATCTTGTAGCCGATTTATTTTCTAGGATTAAAAACAATAAATTTTGGATAGCAAACAACGGTGTGACAGCAAATAAAACTCAAAAGAAGAAAAAAATATAAAATTGAGTCTGTTCAAGCAGTCAAAAGGGAAATACTATTATTAATTATCATTAAAAGTATCACATTATCCTTTGTTTTAAATCTTAAACAAAATAAATACGTTTAAATTTTGGCGTTTCAGTGTAAAAATAACACTATAAATAGCTTAGCACTGTTTAAGTACTCAATTCAGAGATTTTAGTATGTAAAGCAAAATGTAATATTATAATGATCATTTTCAAAGTTTCCTAATGCAAGTAAAAATTGCGTAGGTAACCGTTGTATCATGTAAAAAAGAATAAAAGTTCACTTCACAGAGAGTAAACAACATAATTTATTAATGAATATTTGTTTTATTGCCAGACACTGAATGTCACCGAGGGAAACATCCATGTTTTTTTATGAATTAACTATTTTAAAATTTTTAATTAAAACAACAGTTAACTGATTGTGCGTCAATGTTAATAAATATGATTTAACTCATCTTTGATATCATTTTAATCTATTGCTGAGACAATACTTGGCTAAGGCTATGAAGAGTCACTGGTCGAGATATTACTTTATAGACTTGGCGGAAATTTAAAATTCTGCTAATTTCCTTATTTATATTGTATGATTTACGTTACCTTTGGATTTAGCAATGAAATTTGACGTACAATCTGATGTGAACACTAAGGAGGATTAAATTTTCAAAAACGCTGTAAATGCCAAAATTACTACAAAATCAAAAATAATAAATTTTGATGTGCTTTGCATTGTTTAGTTTAATTTCGAGTAAAAAGTGCCATTTGACTTTCCTTCAGTAAAATAGCTTACGATTGGTAAATTTACCTGGCCTACCTTTTTTATTGTTAAAATGTTTTATTAGCACAACCTAAATAAGGAATTTGGCCCTCGCTACTCTATGCCCGGTCAACTCACCGTTATAATAATAAGAACATTTTAAAGTCAATTTGCATAGGTAAGTAGCAGAGCAATAGAAAAAACGATAATTGAATTTAAATTATTTTGGAATCGTATTATTTTTGAAAACTACGTTTCTGCAGATTCTGACCTTGTCAGTGTTTATATTTGAATACAATATATAATTTTGCATCTATCTATTAAAAAATGAAATTCGAACTGCCTAATTTTACTATTTTACTGGCTGCCATTTAACAAGAAATTTTGCTCTTTTCTTATGTATTTTACTACGAGCGAAGACTTCTGCTTTAATTGCAAGCAGTTACACAATTTATTTACTGCTTGCTTTGACTGTAGGGATGTTGGTTTTACAATAGTCTACACTAACAATCAAAAATAAACTACGAATTCAGGAATTTGCAAACCAAGAAAATTAATGCTATTAGGTAAATGTATTTATTTATTTCCAGTGAATCGTACATCACTGAACGTTTTTGCAGTAACTAAAATCCCTTCAACAAAAGGCGAGCTGTGCCTCTTGAGCCCTCTTGTGAATTATTTTAAGCGAGGCAACTGGGTATTGTGCTTATTTAACACGCAAAATAGGACTCTATGACAAGTCTGACTAACTAAGCAGCTACTACACTGTAAGCTACAGTCTTTTCTTGTGTAATTGTTTACTAAATTAAATATTTTTTCTAATCGACCTCCCATTTTTAAAACTACATATTTTTTTTATTTTAAATAAATAGAAGCAAATTGTCGTTATTTGGCGATGCATGCTTTTAATTCAATTTAGGGTTGCAGCAATAATTTGGACTCACCTTCAAATGGATGACTTGTGGTAGCTGCATCGCATTCAAAGTCTTTGGTATATACTTCGCAAGGCTACATAACACGGAAAAATAAAATTATTCAAGTTTCAAAATTTCTAATTTGCTTAACATTTTCCAAAAATCTAATAATTAACTTTATAAATTTTAAATGAAAATCATCAAGTTATGTGCAAATTTCTAAATTAACCTTTTACATTTGTATTAAATTATTTTTAGGTTTTAAAAATGTAGATAAACGATGAAATTACGTTTCCATTCCTTATGCTTTTTGAAAATATTAGATTCAAAATGCGTTTTAATTAAATACAAATCGAGCTTTTTCTTTAAAAATAATGTTTATTATGATAATATGTAATTTAAAAAAAAATTGAAACCCTATTTTAGTAAGCTAGCGGCAAAAGTAATTCTATAACTACAACTTCCACAGAATTTATGTGACACACAAAGTAAATGACTAAATATATAATTTTAGGATGCATTAGTGAATTTGAGAACACAAAACTATTCAGCAGGTACTGTAATACTGTGGTACTATATCAACACTTGATGGTCTCGATATGCCTGCAAACATAGTTTGTTTTTTTTACGTTTACATACGTTTTTTATTACGTACTACATACTTGTGCTTGGTTCAACGACAACGGAGTTTCTTTAAATAAAAATGCACTGCTAAATATATTTTGTTCTACCTAAGTATGCAATTACTAGGTATTTAAATATTTAGCTGTGCTATCAGTGAATAAATTTTAAGTTAATTTTATAAAACCGAATTTTAGGAACTTACAATTAGCTTTTGTTTTTATTACAATTTTTTCTGGGTTTAGCAATCAGGATTTAGCATTTGTTCAAAAATCTATTTTAATGAACTTTTTGCAATAAAGAAAGTAAAACATATTATAACTTATTTAATCGTACCAATTTGTATGCATAAAAATAGCTAAGGGCATGGTAAATTTCATTAGGGCTTTTTTTAACGGAATTCAAAATTTCAATTTGTCAAGCCTAGCGCGTTCCTGCTACTCTAATTTGTGTGTTTTTTATTTAATTGGATATTTAACACATTCATCAAACTTTCATTAGAAAAGTTAGGAAAATTGAGACATTTTTTTTTATACTGGAAATAGTATTTTTGAACATCCGTGAAATAGATTTTTTTTTAATGTTTAATGATTTTTAAAAATAATAAAAACGCAAAAATGAACGCTTTAATTAAAAATTACTATCTTAGTTTTTTAAAAATATAATTTAAAAGCTTTGATTTACTTTAAAAAGAGTTTTAACTATTTGCTCAAAAGAACGTGATTCCCTGACTCCTCAGTTACTTTCTTGTTTCTAAAATACAAATTTTCTTCGGAACAGTTTTAAATTGTCTTACATATATTATAAACAGCGAGTTTAACAGATGCTTCTGTGCTATTAGCCTACATGATGTTTAAACCTAATTAAAACTGTATGTTTTGGTGTATGGCACCAACTTTCCCTTTTGAGTTATTGGGAAGCACAAAGTTATGAATATCAAAAGCTAGCTTACCGTGAGTGAAGTAGCTGTATTAATACAGATGACCACCAATAGCAGTGACAGCGGAAGGTGCTTCATCGTAAACGTATTTATATAGCCAAATACTGGCCAACTTAGTTCTTTAAATAAAAATATTAGTAAGATGCAATCAAAACTCAGGAACACGTTCTGGATCAAAGTGTCAACTGCGACTTTTATACTCACACTCTTTACTCTCTATCATGAATGTTCTATGCTCATCATTGGCCTAATTATCCTACAAATTACAGATCAAGGCTATTTCAACAACATTTGTTATAAAAAGATTAAAATGTTAATCAATGCCAGACATGTCTGATAAATAATTCTTAGAATTAATTGTGAAACAGGTGTCAGAATGGTCATTTTTTCAAGCAAATATGTTGTAAGTTGTTCTTGTCATACGCGTAATTCCATGGAATGCAAACTAAATGATTTCAATAAATAATTATGTGCTAACAAATAAACAAATTGACACTTTTTAATTAGAACACATTTTTGAACTAGGTACATTTGAATGGAATAGCATTACAAGAAATCAAGAATACATATTTATATTTTAATTCTTATTGTTTATGTTTATTATGTATTGCATACATTGTGAAACCTACTTAGTTTCCAGAATTATATTAGATAGTATTTTAACAGTGCAAATATGTGTGCACGTGCTTAAAGTTATTTGTTTATAATATGTACCTGTTTGTACAAGTCGGTTTATTGCAAGGTAAAGCGTACAATGAATACACACTAATATTAAAAATATTTGCATACAAAAGAAATGTAAAGGCCATTAGATAATGATTTTACTGGAGCAAGAGAAATCAGTAATTACGTAATTTTATACAGAAAAGTTTTGTTGTTCTCTGTTGAATTTTGTTTCATCATAATTCATTACTTTCCAATATAGTCTAGACTAGGGCTTAAAATCGTCAAATCATATTTATTGCGTTTGTGACATCAACACAAACCGTCGCTAAAAAAAGCTAATCTCCAGATTCTGACGAAATAAAGAGTCATCAATAATCATCAAGTACCGAATCGCATTCAAATATTTATTTAATTTTTGTGTCAAATGTGTTACGCTATCTTTCAATGGCACTGTAGTGAGCTTTAATAAGAGATTATTATACTTAGTTTGCAATGTATATTTATGGGACTATTGCCTTTGTAAATGAGTGCGTAGCAGTTTAGGTTGGTCTATTTTAATGTTTCTACTTTGACGCAACTGGAATGCATATAAATTAGTGGTCCCAATGGTCTGGTCTGGTCCCAATTTCATGGTCTGGTCTGGTCCAACTTCCTCGGACC
>JAQFZE010004030.1:0-11750 GCA_034695245.1 Dicyrtomina saundersi
GTTTGCTGTAGAGTAGTAGTAGTAGTGCAAGTATGCGTGAGAGTGCTCAATATTAAAAATGAATGAGCCTATGAAGAGGGGAGAAAAAATCCGAAGAGGAAATTAAAAGCAGGGAGCAAAAGGAGCAAAAAGTGTGCATACCCATATCTTCTTTTTTTTTCTTTTTGCATTTAATTTACATTTGTATGTACTGCACGAATAAATAGAGAAATGAGTGAACCTACGGCCCTCCAATTCCCTCCTATCTATCTATGTATATGCATTCCGACGATTGCAATAAAAGCCATTTTTACTATAATGATTGGGATTTATTATCACATCATAAATAATATACGCTTTTGCATTTACAATTTATAACCAAGTTTTATGCTCAATTCGTAAATTCGTATTAACAGGAGCATTTTGGAGCTTTGAGTAAGAGACAATTTTTATGCATCTTCATCTCACACCTTCCAATATTTGAAAGAAATCATTTTTATTATTACTTTATGCGCTCTCGTAGTGCAACCCTCAAAATAGCTCAACTAATTTAAAGTATATTTCGGGATTTATATTAGTTCAAGTAATAATTTCATTCCGTCTGGAAGAGGAAGACTAATGTTTTTCAAGTGGTCATTAATTTATTGTTTATTGTTTTTTTTTCATTTCAAGCTACATGGCCATGTTTTACTGACTTCAAAAAAAATGGTTGAGAAGCATAATATCGTAACGTAGGAAGAAAATCCTACCGCGAAATATGAAGATGAATTCACTTATTCTGTCTTGTTCTTATTTATTACACATGTATGTATATATGTCTAGGTAATATACGAGTACGATAACGTTACTATAATTACAAGAGGAACAACCGCAGTATAGCCCAGTGACATGCAGACATGGTGATAGCGTATGCTGTGAGTATCAGGAGGAACATCTCGGACACAAACTCTTCCAACAGATACAAACTTTACAACTTCTTATTTTCAATTTCAATTTAAACATTATCATATTGCGTACGTACAACATGCAATCTTTGCGTGTCATTGTTCAAATAATCCTCATGTCACAATTTACGCGTAGACAATTACGAAGCTGTAGATATATGTAGATATTAAGGAGAGCAATAGTTGCATAGTAATAGGGAAATTGTGAAATGTGAAATTCAATCCACTCCGAGGCAGTCATAGTCATCATCATCTAAGAAGAAGAAAAAAAAGCTGATAGGGCAGTCTGAATTTTCTGCCGAAATAAACAAAAACGAAAATGAAAATGGAACTGGCCCTATAGCTCTAGCCCGAATACTGTCTACGTCTGTCTATCTGTTTGAAGATATTATTTAGGATTGAAAATTGAAACATGCTCATAATAATAATATGGATATGATAGTATGTGATGATCGTGTGAGTATTTGTTTTGGGTGATAAAGGATAAATACTAAACTGTGCCTCAATGCGAATGCGACTGCACTCCGTGTGTCAGACCAACCAGAAGAAATTACTCGGACCGCGTAAAGTTGTAGTCGTCGTCGACACAACGTGGTTAAGACTTTTTTGATGAGCTGGTTTACAGGCTGTAGACTCTGAAGGTACATGGGTAAAATGTGTAAAAAAGACAAGATACTTGGGTACATCTATATTATGTACACATGCTCCGTGTGTCTGTGTGTCTGTCTGATAGCGCTCGCTGTTTCTCTGACTCTGTTGTGGAAGAACCCTTCTTTGGTTTCCTACTATATAGGTAGCTTCCCTACTACTCTGTATTATCAAAAGACTCAGCTAGACACAAACTTCACCAAGAACGCAAAACCAAAACCAAGCAAAGGCAGAGAAGGAGCGAACATATTCATTCACAAAGCGGAGTTGCAGTCACTCAGTCAGTCAGTCAGAGTTCTGGCTTCCTACATTATCTACCTTCTCCTTCTCGTTCCTCGTTTGACTAATAACGCAAGAGAGCTCCGGGTACACAAGGCTCGGCGTAAACACAAGCTACAACACTCGAGAGTGAGGCCCCAACGTAACGTGCGCCTTTCACCTTACCTCAGAAAATTTGAACACATTTTTACTATTGTTACTTCAACACATCACGACACTACGAAAACAACGACGACCACGACTACACACACACACACACAGACACACACACACACAGACATAAACACAAGCTCTATACACTGTGTATTATTTTGCGTGCACCTGTCTAAAATTTTAAGTACACTTTTAACTCGATGCCGTCGTGTTAGTGTGTGAAGGAAGAAAAAGTGTGTGTGATTCTCACCCCATGTATTATAGAGATAGAGTCTCTAGGAATTATTGTATCAAAGGCGGAAAACGTGAGATTCTTCTCCAGTCCCAGTACCACTTTGAGCCTCATAGCCCCAGCAAAGCAACCAGTCCATCCCGTCCATTGTGAGACGAGAATTTTGTGTGGCTCAGTAGGACTAGAATGTTACGAGCTCCGAATTCGAGTACGACTTGGAATTGCTCAAGGGAGATTTCTGGCGACGTCAAAACATTAAATACAAGTGTTTTTTTCTCAAGTTTTGAGTACAAGAGGAAGCTGCAGAACTTGTTATCTGGAAAAAAAGTTGTGTGCTGAACTAAGTTATTGAAAACTTTTATCAGTTTAATTATCTGAATTGTGAATAAATTGAATGTGTGAGACTGTGAACGCTCCTATGTGTTTTTTATTTCTCGCCCCAATGCTAAACGGAAAGTGAAATGTTAATTTTGATTTGAATTTTGAGGTGAACTAATAACGTGAGCGGAATATATGCAATTATTATTATTTCTATTACTCGAATAATTACCACTAAAGGGCAAGATCATTGTATCACTATCATCATCATCAAATAATTGAAATCCGAAGCGAAGATACCCGAGTTCACAGTAAGTTCAACATTAAATATTTGCTATACAGTACACGAGAACAAACGATACATACTGCAGGCAGGACGAAACAGTAAAATTAAATGATTCATTTCCTGCTCATACATATGGAGTATTATTTACAAGAGATCGATAGCGTTTGTCGTCACTGTCACGTCCAACCGTTTTAATGCATCATAAACCAAATTAATAGGAAATAGGAAATGTTCACTAAATTGGAAGTATGGAGTGTGAGACAAATGATTAGAGCCCAGGCTAAAAGTACTTAAGTAGATACCTACTTAATATGACAGAGAATCAGACGACAGACTCGATCCCGTTCTGCAAATTCATTCTGCCCGGCAGTTCCGCAGTTTGCTTGAACAAACATCCATCATCCATAGTGTCTATAGATTGAGGATTAATATCTAGACTACGGCTCCAAGTAATGTATACATAGGTAAACATATATTGCCAGGCAATCACCAATTTCCTACTTTGTGATTAGATAAAGAGTCACACAGGCTGTCCACTTTCTGTGATATCTTCAAATTTCGAATCCAAAGTTGAGAAACTACTGGAGAAATTAAGCAGCACTTTTAAAGCCATATCATTTATTTTAATATTAACTAGATGGCTTGCTAGAGACATTGACACAGATACATATTGACTTTGGCAAAATATTCATGTTTCTGCTGTCCCACTTTGTGAATTACAGTAGATACTGTAAAGAAAATCATCATTTTCCCATATTTCGGTTCGGATGTAAATGTTTACTCCGATCCCATTAGGGCCAGTCTAGTCTAAACACACTAAAACTAAGTGAGATAGTGCATTTTCAGTAAGCAAAGTTTCCATCGATTGGCTATATAGTGTCGTTAATTCATAATTCATTTCGGTCTGCTCCAATTCTCAGTAATAATGGCAAGAGCAGCTGGAAGGGCAAGCAAAAGTATTTTAGGTTATTGGAGTAATACGTTTACATAAATTTACAAAATTGGCTCTTTAAACACACTTGTTTACGGTCTGTACGTACAGACATGTACGAATGTATGTGGGTAGGTACGTCATGCCCGTGAACTAGGTACTCCTAATCCTAAGTAGGTAATGATTTTTTGGCTCTTTTCGTCTTTCGCACCAAAGTACTGGAATTTTGGAATAGTTTCACTTTTTCGCAATTTCCTGGTCTTTTCGTTTTGTCATAAATGGTAAAATGGTAACGACATGTAAGTAAGGAAATCCTTGCGCATAATACGTATACAGACATATAAACCATTACTCCTACTCCCTACTACGACACACCATGCAGTAGTCCCCTATGTGTGGGAAAATATTGGTAAAAATCTGAAAGAAAACAAAAGGATTCATAATTAAGGTAGAGCTGTAAATTCATTGAGGTTTACTTTTGATTTTGATTACAATGCTATGAAAGGACAAAGTATAGTCATTAAAATCAGACTTGCAAAGTAGTAAAATGAAATTAGGGGTTGACAGAAGTTTTTACAGTTCTGTAATTCTACATGCAGAAATACCATTCATTAATGTGGGTCCTATGATGCAAATACTAAAATAGGTACAAATGTTTTATACATGATGGTATGGTATTCTAGCTTCCTATACTACTATAAAATACAGTATATTTGATTCTCTATATTTACCTCTGTACAACAAAAGTATAGATGGTGTCCGTCGAAAATTTATTAAAGACAGTGATGTTTTCATTGCTTTATTATTATCCTTTCAGTTCTATGAGTAATTATATATAAATTTTCTTGAGGCTACCCGTTCACCACGTCGATTACAATGCCCATTTCCCTACGCCATATATTAAGAAGCACCTTGCCCAAGAGCCAAATATATCGGAATCGGAATCCGACTGTAGGGAGTAGGTAGTAGGTAGGTAGGTAGCCAGCCACAAGCCACTATCAGTTTCATTTAAAGGTAACAAATTCAAATTCAAGGTAGTGAGTGCTTTAATAGTTTAACAGTACTTTTTTCCCTCTGTATATATACTGTACATATACATGCATGCTTGATCAGATATTCAGACGAGACATGCAGACGGGCATATCAGTAGGGGCAGTAGGTACCTACGTGGTTTTTTTTTCCGTTGGCCTAGACTCCTGGACTGCATGCATACCGCAATGCAATCGAACTTCGAATAGTTTAGTAGGCTCAGGTGGAAGTGGAAGTGGAAAAGGTGGAATGGAAAAGGATGAATGTGAGTAGCAGTGAGCACGCCAGCATTAAAATCATGAAAAGAAATCAACCTTGAAAGAACCCAAAGAACCAAGTCTGCTTTTGCCCGGGCTTGTCAAGTAAATTTTATGTGCATAATATGTATTATGTGCTGGGAAGCCTTTGCTTCAGGAGTTGAGGAGTGAGTGAGGAGAAATCGAAAAAGACCCTTAGGTCCACATCTATGCGTAAGAGCTTAAAGTACTGGAGAGAGAGACAGAAATGCGTTGGGAAGTTTAGGATGGAATACCATCAACTAAACTTGAGCCCAACACTAAACCATCCCATGGTCTGCTCTGGTCTCCTACGGTATATCATATATAGTATATATAGGGGTAGACTAATGAAGGCACTACAATTTTTGGGCCCATCATCATCATCCTTCGTCATTATGCACACAAAACTTGAACGAGCTTTCCATTACGTGATTAGTACATACATGTGAGGAGTTGCCACAGTACTTCTGACCACCATCACTACCACCACCACCATCGCATCGATATTATTATATCCGTAGCTTATTACTTGAGGAGGAACATAAAACATAAAACTTGTTCCATGCTCCATCCATATTAAAATAGAACCTCGGCTGAATAGTAAAAATCAGTTTATTACGCATTCCTCTCTAAGTCTTTGCTCTCATTTGTTCCACAAAGTACGTGGGCTACTAATTGTCAGTATCATGAGTGCTCACGTAATAATAATAGTACTCCCAGCAACAACAACAATAACAATAATAAAAAACCACCACCACTGGAATGATCTAACAGTGATGTGTGTGTCTCATAATTTACATTCATGCCTTGTATGTAGTTATTGGCATTGGGCAGAGACAGACGCTGGACTGCGACTGGAGCATACTCTCTAATGTATTGCATTGAATTTTAATAAGATTCTCTTTCATATTTAGCAGTCACATCCAAGAAATGGACCTTACATAGCATTGGAATTGCAATTGTAGGGACAGGGACCGTCCATCATTCTCATTCCTATCTTGAATGTACTTACAAGGGGATTTGAAATGCTTGTTTTTATCTGGATGCACGTGGCAATTTCGGTTTTTTCAGGCAATGTAGTAAAGGCTGCAGTCTTTTGAGTAGAAGTGGAGTCTTGAGGGTGCATTCTCTGTTGTTTGTGTTTTTACCCACTTTTCTCTGTCTATAGGCTATGGACTTACAATTTGTGTGAGCGAGTATGCGGTGGCTCTGTATGTATTTTGTATGTTGAAATGGTTCAAAATGAAAAATATTACATGTTCGATGCATTTTACGGGCTTCACACACTCATTTAATTTAGTGTGTTTTTTCTCTCCTTCTGGCTAAGGCAATAGACTAGAAGGATAAGCAAAAACCCTGAATTCGAATTCTGGTTCCATATTTTAGGGAGGTAGTATTGCTTGTTGTAGTCGTAACTATTATTTGGTGGTGAGTACAAAAATTATAGGAGCACGTCAGGACGGAGTCAAGTCTCACGAAAAATGTTCAGCCCATGCTGGAAAGTATAGCAATCGAACAGTATTTTGACTCGAGAGAGGCGAGAGAGGAGCCAAAGAATAATTAGCATTATATCTTTATTCTCTGCACCCGAATTCCGAGCATGTATCCGCATGCTTAGACTATCTAGACGAGAGCTTCAAGTCTCAGATCAGTGTAACTCTAGGCAACTACTGAGCAAGTGTAATGACACGCAATGGCCGTGCCAGTTCAAACACTCCGCCCGTCTCTCCAGGCATCGAACAGACTGACTAATTGAGTAGTAAGACAAATTTGAATTCGAATATTGCAAAAAAAAAGAGACATAGAACTGAACCGCAAACTTAAGTAAGCGGAACGTAAGGCAAGCCGTCAATCTTTTGGAGGATAAATGGATTTTTATTTTACAAAACAACATACTGTAAATATAATCTTTTGACTGGATAGATTTCTTAAGGGATGTAAAGTGGCTATGTGCTCAAGTCATGCTTCGGAGAAGTAGGCATTGAAAAGAAATACGGCTACAGACTACAGAGAGAGAGACTTCTCAGTTTACATTTTGTTATTTCGTAGCGAGACTAGAGCGAGAAGCTTTTAATTTTTATCAACTGTAGCTACATATCATATGTAAACCTTTCTTTTTATATATTGCTTTTCTGTTTTCTGTTTTCTCGCAAGCTAAAATCATGGGAGTGAGAGCTAAATTATCATGTCTTCGCCGTCGTATTCTTCCTATTCGTCGACAGTATATAACATCCTACGTCGACGTGGTAGTTTTCTTTTCTGCTTGCTGTCGACTTAAATTTCCAGTGGCTTTGGCAGTGGCAGTGGCAGTAAGATATTCATTTTTCATTTAATATTATTTCAAATGAAACACAAACACAGATTGCGTTCCCGTTCAGTCAAGATTAAGATGAAGACACGTGTTCAGAGATTCATTATTCGTTTGAAGTCGGGTCGGAGCGTCTACATCGTGGTGTATAAAGTTGTTTCACTCCTCCTCAGCAGAAGACACATACGTTAATTTTTTGAGGGAGAGCTCAAGCTGAGCCGAGACATTTAAGAAACTTAAAGACTGGTTTAGAGCAAAAGTCGAATTGTCAAGTGATAATGTGTTTTGCTGCCATTAAGAAAAAACTTTCATGTCATTGCATACTATGGGGTACTAAAATTCTGCAATCGATGCGTCTTCTTTGTTTGTAGTTTCAAGCAGGAGCCCTTCTCATAGGCTTGTGCTCCACGATCTTTTGTTTTCATTAATGCGTCCACATGCCTTCTCACACCAACACCACCACCCTACATCAGGAATCAGGAGCATCTCACTCCTTCACTTAAGCATTAGTTTTGAGCTCAAACCTTAAGACTTCTATACAACTCCGACTTGTATTGATATTGATAGGTTTGGATATCTGTAGCACATTTTCCTGATTATATCACGATCTGTATGACTTGAGACATCTCGTAAAATCTCATCGGCATTTTAATTTTAACTCCATGCCTCGATGGATGTTACCAGCTTGAAACCCCTTTTCCGGTTTTTATGCAACACATTTTCCCTCGTCCCTATAATATATCCTCAACAGTTCATTTCATTTGAAGTAGACATGGACTACTCCTTCTCTTACTTCATCCGAACCCTCATCTCGCAGCTTTTTGGAATGGAATTGGAAGCTCAAGCCAAATTGATGTGTGTGCATTGGATGTTAGTATGCTTACTTTGAAACGCGTGAACTACGTCCGGCCCTGAAATATTATTAAAGGAAGAATCAGAAATATACGGAGAGATAGAAAGAGAGAGAGAGACAGAGCCGCGTGGCAGAAGAGAAATTAGGCGCCGAGTGAAATATGAAATATCCTCAGTATTTTTAAGGACTTTAAAAGGTACGTATCGTGAAGTTAATGACAGCTGCCGTAGGGGTTTATCATTCTGTCTCTTATAGCTCCGTCGCCTCCGTCCGTAGTTGGTCTCCTCGCCTGGAGTTTGGTGGAGTTAAAAAAACAGCAAAAACCATGTGCAAGAAGAGTGATTGCATCAATTCTACAGATTATGTTTGTTCCAGCAGCAAACATTATTCACAGCATAGAAAATCCCTAAAAATTTTTAGACTATAAGAACTGTTTTGGCTACTTCCTCGAGCACGATTACGATTAAGATTTAAAATGCAATGCGGAGAGGAGCCCAAGTAATTTACGCAGAGGGCTCGAATATTTTTTCGTATGACTGATGAGTTGCTGTAACCCACGACAGGAACAGAAGTTTCCACTCTGTTAGTACAGGAGTCTCAGAGTAGTCTTTAAATAGTTATTAGATTTTCGTTTTCGTTTCAAAAAATGTCTCGTCGAACGTGCACTACCTTGTATTTTATCAGGAGTGTACGGAGCGGAATAAAAACACAAGCTAAAAATATATTATGGTCAAGTCAAAATCTACGACGATGCGTAGTTCGTGCGGCAAGGCAACATCCATTTTTATCGTAAGTACCACAAGGAATGGACTACTGGACTCTCCTAACGCCATTCTTTGATCTATCTCCTACTCTCACTACTGTGTGTTTGTCTGTGTAAACTGGGATCTTGTGATGATTCATGAAGCCATAGTACTAACAATAAGAGGCACAGTGATGAAGAATAAATTTGGTACTTTTAAAAATTCATATTATTGTTCGTGAGCATACATATAGATAGAGTAGGTAAGCGCTAGTAATCTACAAGGTAAACTAGGTAATATTACTGACTGACTCCTGACATGTACTTTGTCTAGACCTCTACTGCAACACTGTGTGTGTGTGTGTATGTTTCCAGTTTCCATGTATGTGAACAGTAACTAAAAATATTATCTCATCATTTTGCTTTCCTTATTATATTTTCTCGTTTATCTTTGAAGAATTCAGCTTGAGCTTTGGTGGGGCAGGGAGTGCCAGAAAAACAAAAGTTGGGACATTTACATTATCATGAAAAGTCAATACAATTTAGTGGTTGGTAGTGGTAGTTCTCTGAAACTCTAAAAACACAGTCCTTTACGGTGAACTAGGTAAGAGTAAGAGACATAAAATATTATTTAAGTATAGGGTGCGTAATGGTCCTCGGTATAGATGAAATTTTAGTGATAAAGTAATCGACTGATTGAACCAAAGGAAGCACGAGGAGGGAAACCCTAGAACATTTTCGGAGAGAGAGAGATGTTGATGTTGTTAGCCATTGCACCGGAGTTTACGAGCTCTTTTTGTTGAAACTTAACTTCATGCAGTCGTCGTCGTCGTCGACGTCCTCCTCTTCTGCTGGTAGTTGGGTTTGGGTTGTGTCCGTTGTGTTGTGCGTGGTGGTGGACGTTCTGCGTTCTATATGTAGAATATATGTACTGGTATTATTTAATATTACCACATCAGGTTCTACTATCATTGCATGATTCATCTATCAATAGCTTGACGTTTTCCTTCTAACTAAATATGTATGGCCCGTCAGTTTACGCTCATATTCTATTCATTAAGGTCTCCTTTTGAGCCAAGGGATTATTTACAGCTCGAACAGCCTGTATTATTCATCAGCTCGGCTAGTTACGATTACTCTACGTTTCAGTCTCGTCTGGGCTTTATGGATCTATGTAGAAGTAGTAGTAGGAAAAGGCAAAGGCGAAGGCGACCAAGACCAAAGTCAAATAACTTGTCGGACTTAAACGGGAAAACTACTCACTACTAGCTCACTCGCTCTGCTTCGGTTATGGATACTGATATGGGGTAGCCTTACGCACCCAAACGCACATACGCACACAAAATTTATAAACATAAAATAATATGTAGATGTAGATATGCACACGCATTGCAATGCAAAGTTAATTCACTCACGTCAAATCGACAAAAAAAAACGCGTCAGGACGGAGAATATGAAATATGGGAGAGAGATGCTATATAAGATGTTACTTCACAAGTTTGTATATTGTATCAAGTATGTAGATACTTAGCAGTTTAACAGTATAGCACACAACTCTGTTGTTTTCTCAAGTCAAAGCTTCTGTAATTCGTACATTACGTTCATAAATAAAAGGCGATAGCGACTGCGAGGGTAAACATGACGGGACGGTATTTATGCATGATTTAAATTTGATTCACTACACATACGATAACCTTGTTACATGCGCCTGAATGTAGGTAGGTAAGTATGCAGATTTTTGTGCTGTTCTTACACGGGCAGCATGAAGACCTGTCTTTGCCTTTACCGTGAGCCCCTCTCTCTCTCTTTCTCTTAACTTTAACTTTACTCGACATTCTTTTCCCACTTAGACTAAATAAGGCGTAAAATCATTTTGTTAACACCATTATGGTAATTAGACTCATCGTTCTGGTTGATTTCGTACAAGAAAATATTGTCTCATGAAACTCATACTGGCACTGGCACTGGCACTGGCAGTGTGCTCCACTGTAAATAAGTAAAGTACAAAAAAAATCAGACATTATGTACATAAGCGCACCCATTGATTTACACACAGCATACTCTCCATCGCATGCCCACAAAACTGGAGGTACCTACTAGGTATATGCTAATCTACTCGAAATAGTTTGTAATATTTCCCTACAAACATATAATTACTGTCTCTGCATATAATTTGAAAAAAATTCAGTAAGTTTAAATTCCACAAATCATACTCATAATCACCAGTTTTAAGCTTTACACTCTCGCAAATGGCCTAGTCCCAAGTACCTACATATTTCAAATAGTGGTGTTCCTAATCAAATGTACTATGCGCAGGTTATTAAAATTTGAGTACGAAATTAATGTAAAACCATCACACAGATCGTTCAGAAAAGAACATGTGTAAGGAGAGAATAATTACAAGGGATTAAATTCCACAACAAGATTACAGATTTGATTTGCTCATTGAGCGCCATAGAACATGAGGGAGAGAGAGAGACAGACAGACAGAGAGAGAGAGATAGGGGGAAGAAGTTGAACATTTGGATTTAATTTTAAGTAGTTGAGTAGGTTTACTTTAGGAATCTCACGTTTTCCTGTATTTCCTCACCCTGTAATCGTATTTTGAAAATGATCTTCACCCCTCAGAAAAAAAAAGAGTGAAACTTTCTGACTTTTGATGTCCATCTGTATTTTTCAAAAGTATAAAAATAGCTTGAAAAGTTCATTTAAACTCCCGGAGGTTTCCCTTGTGCCACCCGCCTCCTAACAATTTACTATTCTTATTCTG
>JAQFZE010004031.1:0-11750 GCA_034695245.1 Dicyrtomina saundersi
GTATAACACTTCGAAATGGGTCAAATATTTCGATATCGTGAAAAATCCGGTAAATTATGTAGATAGGTAGGAACAAAGGGAAGCTCAACTTCAGTTCTTAAAAATGTTCTCTCTAAAATTATAAAAATGTTTCCTGATGTATTCGCGCCTATTTAACGAGATATATTTAATCATGCCCTTAAAACAGGACAATTTTCACTGAAATGGAAAACAGCTGTTGTAACCCTATTACTTAAACCAAAGAATAACAAATTATTATCTTCATTGTACAGATCAATATCAATTTTACAATTTCTCCCAAAACTATTTGAAGCAATATTATCTTCAAGGATTATGTCCTATGTGAAAAGTAATAAACAACTTTCAGATATTCAATTTGGTTTTCGTAAAGGTAGGTCTTGCCTGCACGCCCTGATTGAATTATCTCATAAAATATATTCGTCGCTTGAAAACAAGAAACTTTGTGCCGTATTGTTTATTGATTTGAGGAAAGCATTTGCCACTGTTAAATAGGTTAAACTAATTACGAAACTATATTACAGATATCACCTGCCTATTAACCTTAATGCAATATTATTTAATTATCAAACGAATCGTGAATTTTCTATAACATTTGGCAAACACATATCCAATCCCTATTTACTCAATGAAGGAGTTCTTTAAGGTAGTGTTTTAGGTCCAGTATTTTTTAAATTAAATCTTGATGATATTACCAAAGTACTAAAGAACTCTGCCTTATATTGCAGACGATATTGAATCTGTAAGTACTGCTGACACATCTATACAACTAAAACTTTAATTAAATTTATTTTATTCATTTTATGAAATTATTGAACTAGTCTTTAGTAAAATCAATTTTATTATACAAGACTTCAGTTTTGATTTTCATAAATGTTTTGTATGTAATCCTTGAATAACTCGTTTAACTTTTCTTAAAAATGAAGAAATGAATAGATTTATAATATAATGTATTCTTTTTCAACAGCTTAAGCTACTTCAACACTAGTCTGCGTACCAGTTAGAGCTTTTTCTTCTTCATTAAAAGTACAAATCTTGTTTTGGTTTAAAATAGCACAAGCATAACACAATAAACATAATAATTTTTCATTTTTTCTTGCCTGTAATACAGGATGATATAGTCCTCTAGGTGGTAAAATTTTACATTTATTAAAACCAAACCACTTCAGATTATAGGTTTTCTGATTAATAATTCTTATAAGATGGCCTATTGGATAATCATTAAATAACATAGCACTAGGATACAAACTACAAATATTATAATACTTAATTATTTCATTTTTGGTAGACTTTTTAGGGAGTTTAATTTTTTCTGTTCTACCTACAAAAAATACTTCTCCTAAACTTATTAGGGTTATTATAAGTTTATCTATATTAAATTTTTTTATTTTTTTTATCTTTTTTAATCTAGTTACTCCTATATTGTACTACGTTATACCTTGTGCTTTTTAGATAATTTGTTCATTTACAAGTATTTTTATATAAAATTTTCATTGTAGTTATATTCAAAGTATTGGTTTTTTTTTAAATCATAACAATCTTGACAACTATGAAAATAACACCCTTGAAATTTATTTACTGTATTAGTATCTAGACAATAACTATAAAAATTTTTAATTTTATTATAAGCATCATGTATACCAAATTTACCTTCATTTTAAGCATGTTGGATGTTTATATTGTCTTTTAACCATTTTATACTTTGTTTAGAATAATAATAAATAAATAATTATTTATTCATTAAATCGATTTGGTCTCAGCTCATACAACATTGATTCAGATTTTTAGAGAAAGTATGTAAATAGTAATAATAGTAATAAATAATATAAAGAATTATCACGTTCATTATATGTAGGTCGTTCTTGGTTGGCCCTGGATAAGGAAAAATAGTGTTAACACAGTTCATGGAATAAAGTAATAATATTAATAATAGAATAATGTCATGATAGTGTTAATATAAGACAGAATAACAGTTCACATGGTATTTTTTATATTTAAGCCTATGCCGTGTGCAATTATACAGTTCAAAGTTTGTAATTAAATATATTAGTCTTAGTTTCGGTCACGTAGGTGAGATTAGATTGGGCTGCTGCTTGGGGTGTATATTTGTTGGGTTACTCGTCTGAAATACGGTCAAAGAAGAAGTTTTGTATCCTAAGGGCCTCGTCCTAGAAATTGAATAGCAGGTTGATTCTATCTAAGTCTTCAATGCAGCTCCAGATTTCCAGCGATATAATCTCTCTCGTAGGATTTCTACTCATCAGTCTGTGTAGCAATTTAGATCTTAGTTGTTCATAGTGAGGGCATTTGCACATGATAAGTAAGATGTCTTTCACCTCCTTACCACATAAGTCGCATTCAGATTTTGCGCTTTGTTTCCAGATTGTATTGATGCCATTTAGGTAGATTACTTTTCCTTTCATTACAATCCGTGGCAGAGCAGTCCAAGCGTTGAGTATGAATTTATACTTGTTCCAGGGTAAGTTGAGATTAAAACATGTAGATTTCAGTGCGTGAGTTTTTTGGAGGGCGTAGTGAGTTAGGAAGCTGCTTCTTTGCATTTGTGCTATGTCCGAGTTAATACAGATCAGACTAAATTGCTGCAGCAATGCTTCTTTGTTCATTTTAAAATACTCGGCATTTATTAGGTCGAATTTGTTTCCAAGCGAGGCCTCCTAAAAAAATTTTTTGACCTGTAGCATCTAGTTGCGTGCCAGGTCTGAGGTTTCACTCTTTTGAGCTTCAAGATAACAGTTCTTGGTTAAACATTTGTCACGTGAGTTTAGAATTTACTTAAGAAATCCCAACAATGATTTGAACATCTATCTTAATGTTCTTGGCCCCTGTCTCAAGTCGTAGGAAGAAACCCGGCGTGAGGTTGGATGTCCCAGTAGACGGCGTAGAAACATTGTCTGAAATGTCACTATTTCTTTATAACACCGCAGTCCCCATAGTGGAGAAGCAAAGACAAGTATTGAGCTGACCAGTGACTGAAACAACCGTAGGTGTAGGTCAATATTGTTGAGTCTAGCGCGGTAGAACAGTTCAAATAGCTTTGCTTGCGCAGCTTTTGCCTTAGTAAGGAAGTGTGTTTTGGCTTCATTAGAATGTCCGCTTTAAGAAAACGGGACGCCTAGGTAGACGTACTTGCTTACAATTTTAAGCGGCTTGTCTTTCTAAATTAGTTTGGTCCAACAGCTTAACTTATTGCCTTTTTGGAAAATGACAACTTTAGTTTTGTTAAGGTTGACAGTTAGGTCATATTTTTTAAAAAATTTGCAAAGCACGTTGATTTGCTTCTAGAAGAGTAATCTTTATTTCTGGATACAATAGCTATTAAATTTTTAGACATTTATTTAAATCTGTAAACAGCTATAGCAACACTGGCTATTGTGACAAATTGTAATAGATCTACATATTCTTCTTTACAAAAAACACCTAATTTTTTTATATTTTAACAGTAACTGAGGCATCGTTTTCTAAGTATAACGACATCATATTTACAATATGCAATCATTTGTTCTCTAAAACTAAACTTTTTATCTTCTTTAATAAACTTATAATAATAGTCACAAAATTGTATAAAATCATCTTGATCCTCCAATTTTATTCTTTCTGGCTCATAGCACTCTTTATCTGGTAAAGGTCTTATATAATTACAATCGTCTAATTTACTTGATTTATGTAAAACATATCCTTTTTTAAGTTCTGTTAATTCGAATGTTCTGGGAAATTTCTTAACTAAATACACAATATAATAAGAACTATCAATAAATCTTATTTTTAATTTTTAAATATGCATAAACATCGTTTTTGTTCCTGTTAATATTGATTCAGGTTGTACACATTTGATAAACAATATTTATTTATAAAATGACTGTCATAACCTTCTGAATTATGTGCAATAAATATCTAACCCTTCTTGTTGTAGAACTCATTTACAAAATTCAATACTAGTGGCAAAAGCTTTTTCATTCTTCAAAACCTTGTTTTAATCCAGAATCATTTATGATTATATTTGTTATCTATGTATGTATTGTTGTCGTAAAATATGTAAGTTTGACTAAATTTAGTTGGATTACAAGTGCGTTCTTGTTTTATAACACTCTTTTTATCATCAAATGGCTTTGCTTTACAAGTTTTACATTTTTTGAACCTTTCACATTGCTTTTCTAAATAATTATTATAACAAGTTTGATTCCAAAATATTCTGTTGCAACCTTTACAATCCTTCCAATCTTATGTAGCTTCATCACCACTTTTACTATAATTTGTGGCTTTATTACGAATTTTACACTTGTTTTGAATTTTATCCTCACAAACATGTTGATTTTTGTTTCTGTAAGTAGTTCTACAATCATGACAATAATATAACCTTAATATAGAGCAGGAAATTTATTAACATAATCATAATAGTCTACATGTAATAAATACAGTATATTTTCTGCTTTAGGTTTCTTAATAACACATTTATATGCACTATAAGAAATTAAATTTATTTTAATATCTAATTTACTTTTAATTTGTGTGAATAATTCTAAAGTAATATCTTCTTCACGTTTTTTTACCCTACGTAACTTAATTAATTTTTCACTATTTTATCTTGCCATTTAATTTTATTTAATCGAATACTTTGAATATTTAACCCCGTATACCTTCCAAACTAAAATCTTTTGCATGTTAAAACTTGTTTAAATTTTTATATGTTAAACTTACAACCACAGCTCTTATAATATACCTTATAAATTATTAACGTTATTGATTTTATTACCTCATCTTTTCTTCCTTATATCTTCATGTAAATCGATGATTTTTTTAATTCCCTCACCTTAAATGTTATCAACTATTGTTAATTAAAGATTTAAATAATTTGTTGTAATATTTTGATATATAGCAATTTTACTCATAGCTTTAACTAATGATTTATCTGCAGGAATTTCTTTTTTAAGATCAAAACTCAAATATTTGTAAAACTGAATGCCATCATTAAAATTACTTAAAATATCAATATAAATTTTGACACTTTTTAACAATCGTTTTTCATATTGTTTGAATATAGATTTTAAAACGTCAACAATATCTTCTGTTTTGGTTTCTTTTAGTTTTCAATTGAAAGTATCTTCATATAAATTTAGATTTTGTATTTTAGATTTTGTTGTTGAATTAATTAACTATTACTAAAGTCATGATAAATTTTAATTTTGTCCTTTGGTTTCTTAAATATTTTTACCTTTTCTATTTTTGCAATCCTTTTAAGCTCTTTATTTAGGATGATTCTTTCTTGCTCGTTTTCAAGAAAAATCCTGTTTTGATTTTGCTGATGTTTTTTAGTCTTCCATAGTAAATTACTCTTGATGGCGCAAGTGACTTATTAAAATTCAAATCACAAATTTCACACTGGTCCATTTTTTAAGGAATAAAATTATTAGGTAAAACTTAAAAAACAATTATGTTTTCTCAAGTTTGTGAGACTATTTGACTCTGATTTTACAGTCTTTTTCATATATAAACAAATTTATAGGTAAAAATACAAAAAGTATAAATATTTTTAAAGTCCTGAATTTACATGTTTTATTGCGTTTTTTGTTGTTTTTTGAAGGTTTTCAAGACTATTAGATTTTAATTTTATAGGCCTTTTTATATAGAAAAACATTATTAGGTAAAAATACAAAAGTATAAATTTTTACAGTCTTAGATTTGCTTGTTTCATTGCGTTTTTAGGGCTGTTTTCTGAAGTTTCAGTCTATTTTGCTCTAATTTTACAGTTTGTTTTATAAAAACAACTATAAAGTAAAAATTTAATATTTGTTAAAACCAACAATTTGAGAGTATTAGTAAGGTTTTGCTGAGGCTACTTGGGTGACGTTCCTTGTGAATTTTTTAAATTTTAAAAAATCAAAAAATTCAGTGTAAATTTATTAAATTTTAATAGTTTTATACTGTTTTCATTAGTCCGTTTTGCCAACTTGAAACCCTAGCTATAATTTTGGTTAGGTCAGGTTACGTAAGGTACTGCTACTTGGTTAAAGTAGCTTGTCATATTTGTGCTTTTCATAAATGTTGAAAAATATGGCTAAAAACATTGTTTTACTACGTAATTTACAACAATTCATAACAACAATTTCTGATTACCGTTTGCTCCACAAAATGTTTTGCTACAAGTTGCGCATATTGCACTACAATTTTAATGATAATACCATTACACGCAGTTTTTGAAGCATAATTTTGTGATACATTGTTGCTACTGATTACAGTGCTTGATTAGTTTTAAAATTAAAAATATTGTAAATTTTTAAAATATTAAAAGAAATTATTTCTGTTTGTGAATATAACGTGGCAAACGTATAATTATCAAATTAATTTAACATGTCAGAACATGATAACAGTAACTACGATCTAGACAAAATTGCTGACTTTCAAGATTATATACACTCCACATTCTCATTTCCAGCAGGAGATATGCAGTGTCCAAGAAAAAATTAAACAAATCAAAACACGAGCTTTTAAATTTATTGATCCTTTACTGGCCCAAGTCACTGGCATTAGGGAAAGCTGCGATCGCTAAAATTAAAATTTCTGAAAGTAATAGAGCCACTAATTAGCCGTATTAAAAACCTAGAAAGCAAGATAGATACAATTACAAGTAACCAGAAAAAGACAGATAAAGCTATTATAAAACTCCAACCCAAACTCCAACCTTGCAATTTAAAAACAGTGATTTCGTCCAAACATCAAAAGCTTTACCATGCAGCACGCTCGTTGGACAAGATCATAAACAATGTAAAATAAAAAGCGAAATAAATCAACCACAAGAGCATCAATTAACAAACTTAGTTGTTAGACATAGCGAAACATAATCAAAATTTTATTTCGACAGATCTTTGCAAAAAGGAAACAAATTATTTCAAAAACACTGGCACTACTATCACTAAACTTCAAACACGCTTGAAGCCTTGGACCTGCAATAACTGGAAAAAACAGACCCTTTTTAGCTGAACTACAGTATGCAGCAGACCATCTATGAATTTGGACAAACAAATTAGAGCAACGAAATCATCAAGCTACTTGAATGATATTTATAGAAGCCTACAGAACAAAACTTGAAAACAGAATATATTACACCCTCGTAAACGCAGCTTAAATATTCAACACAAAAACTTTGGGGACAAAATCGTACATTAATGGCAACAAGCTAACTTTAGATAATGACAGAAGTCAATCTCAATATACTGCAACAACAACTTTTAAATTTGTAAGGTAACCCACAACTAAGCAGCTATACGCAATCTAAAATGTTTCAGCAAGGTATGTGTATAACTAAGAAAACCTCATGCATAAAAGTTAAAACAATATTTAATTTTATTATTCATTTATTTTTTTCAATGCAATTTTTTTATACACCCTGTATTTTTGTCATGGTGCTTATTGCGTTAGACTTATTGCAAATTCAGTTAAAACTGTCTTAACGTAAACATGTATGTATTAAAAATAATTAAAATTACACAAAATATGAAGTATAAGCCAAATTCTCGCCGACTTGCCTCTTCGTATAATTATGATTAAAGCCACAGCATAATATTAATTATACAAATAAATTAATTTATTGTTACTTTTCTCTAGTCGAAAATACTGATGACCATTTTTGTGAAACTATATACAATATTTCTTACTCAACAACATATTGTACATGTTATTACTTTGCCTGTTAAGCTACATGTAATTGCAATAAAAACTAAAATAATTGATAACAATATGAATTAATGTTTTTTTGCGCAGACTAAGTGTATATAATTTAAATTTTATATACTAAATTTTCCAATAAAACAAAACAAATGTTTAATATATCATAATGAGAAAATATCCTATATATATATGTGCCTACGACTCTCGTGGACTCTTTCTCTTTCAATGTAAACTCTGATTTTTTAATGTTAATAAATCAAAAACTTTTGGCTATAGGATTCGTTTCTGCAGGGCTGCGTATGTACTACTTCTACGTAATTTACTGTTTAAAAAACAATTTGCCTATTTGGAAATCGTGGCTATAGTTTTAGTTAGGTACGGTAAGGATAGGCACTGCTACTTGGTTGAAGTAGCTTGTCAATGTTATGATTTTTGAAACTTGCAACAACTAATGAATACGGAGTAAAATCATTGATTTCTTATAATTGTATGCTGTTTTTGAAAACAAATTTTGCCTACTTGGAAATCCCGGCTATAGTAGCCCACCTACTACTGAGAAATCTATTTTTATTTATGACACATATTGTAAATGGTCTTTAAAACAAAACGTTTATGTATTTATAAACCAACGCAAAAGGTTATTATCGTCATTTTATATACCTTTATTGTTTTATGAATGCTATACTACTAGAATTAATAATATTAAGAACCAAAATTTTGTATAAATATATTAGAAAATTAAAACACATATTTAATAACAGTAATAAACACAATCAAAACATGCCTAATGATTTTTACAAATCATTTGGACTAAAAAAGCATATACAAGGATGTTTTTTAATGTGTCAATTACCAGGTTTATAGTATTATGAACCCACAAGAACGAAATCTGATCATAAAAATCAATTCTTAAAATTGTATGCGGAAAATAAAAATAAATCATTTAATCTCCAGCAAGTAATGACATATTGCAAATCTGACGTTGACATATAAGAACGTAGTTTTATGAAATACAGTAAAATTGGAATAGATTAAAGTTTTTGAACAATGAATATATAGATCAATTGCAATATGTTACAACAAAAAATGTAACTATGATGATTTAAATGCATAAAGTCCTAAAACAAATATTTTGTTGTATCTAAAAACGTCGTTTACTATTCTACGCAAAGTATCAAATATTTAAAGTTAGAATAATTGAAAGAAATTATTAAACCTACTTCAAATTGTGTTGAATGTAGAATACGTTACACAAATATTAAAATACACAATTTTGATAGTTATTGAGTTAACCAAATCCAGTATATTAATTTCAATAGTGTTGTTTTTCATAGCTGTCAGGGTTGTTAATAATCGCAACAAACCAATGCTCCTTGTAAACAAACAATGAAAAAAGTATATAATAAGACTTGTAAATCGACTAATTACTTCCAAAAAAAAGGTCATAGCGTTTAAAAATATTGAAGTCACCAGTTTCAAAAGATGGAGAAATAAAGAATTTTCATATATAAAAACCTTTAATGACACTAATAGATCCAAAAGATGCATTTTAGAGTTTAAGTTTAAACAATAACATTTAATATATAAAGACAACTTTATTCAACACACAAATACAATTAACACTGTCCTACAACAGGGATAGGCTAATGAACTTCGTATGCGAATTAAACAATTTTTAAAACTAGGTGGTAATTGTTATGAGATATACAATACTTTTAATACGCAGTGCATACTAATATTATTAATTACAGTCTCCTATGCCTAGAAAACGGAAGAAAAGCATGTTTAGCCTAACTAAACGAATAGAAATTATCAAAAGCAATAGAAATCTGTTGAGTAGTCATAGCTTAACTGTTAGAAAAGTCGCACGATCAGCAGCAGGAAAACGTCAAGCAACTAGTTCACTTTGGCAGCAAAAAACGCAAGCTCAAAAACTTGAATATGTCACCAACCGCAAAAATTTCGCTTAGATTGATTTTAAAATTATTAAATTAAAATAGTAGCAGTGAATTATCCCAGTTAAATAAACCCACTGAAAATATAAGTGAAATATTGCATTTAGTTGATACTCAAAAGCGACATTTTGAAACTGTATATCACATAATAATCAGCAACGATTTTATGATTTTTAATCTCAAAGAAACAAATCATAAAACAGCAATACAAACAGATGCTTCAGTCAAACAACTGTTTTTAAACTAGAAATGAGCGAAATAGAAATTGACATCGTAAGCAGGCTTAAAAGGCTTAAGCAAAATCATGAAAGACAGAATTTTAACTCATGACACAAAATTATTTTTTTATTTAAAAAAACAAGCAAATTAGCAAAGTTAAAACGGGCGCTACAAGTGCAAGATTTTTAATTCTAGATTCAGTGTATAAAGTTGTGAAAACAGGATGTTTAGCAATAAACAAATTAGCTAAAAGGACATAAACAAACCCTTAAATAGTAAAAGAATATTTGACAACTCAAGGCAATTATTTTAAGCATCTTGATAAAATTACAGAACTTTTACGTGGAAGATACTATTAACTAGGAATTATTACAATTTTAAATGCCAGAGGCTTGTAGTTATCCTCCCTAATTGGGCTTAAGATAATGAAGGTTAAAAAAACATTAATTAAGTATTTTCAACATTTTCTAAATACAGTGAGGCTGTTGTTTTTGAACCCAAAAAATGCACAGGAAGTTGTAAATATTTCAAGTTGTTTTTAAGAACAATATAGTGCCTGCAACATATTTTTCAGAAAAAGGAACATAATGAAGTGAGCCAAAAATATTAGCATGGGTTAACAACTACAATATTACCTGCAATACAACTGAGCTAGATGAGACAAAAGCAATAATTGTACAAAAACAAGCACGGCCATTACAACACAAAATATAGACCGAAAATAAAACAACCTAATAGGCTAATATTTTACGAGATCTTATTACAAATTATAATAATTCAAAACATACAAACGTATCAAAATCACAATAATTGAAGCAACTAATTCAGAAAATAAATTACTTACACGTGTATGCCAACCTTTATTCAAAATCTAGATTTGAAAGTTATATTATAATTAATTAATCTACTGACAACAGTCCAGAGGACCATTAAAACATACAACCTTTAAATTTTGAAATAATTGCCAGTCGAAAGGTAATAACACATTTATTTGAAACTAAATTTGCCTGGGTTATAAACAAGAATTTGCAGAGGAAATTGCTGTATATTAGCAAAGTAAAATCTATTAAAGGAACCTATTATGCTAATAACACTTAGCAAAAAATTATATTTAAAATTTGACAAAAGATCCAAATAAAGGTAAAGCAATAGTAAAATAAAAAGGTTACAATAATATTTAGAAATTACAAAAGGGAAAATAGAACCTATCCGTTTTTAGGCAGCTTTAGGAGCCTGGTTTAGTGTTACTTTAGGTTCTACGACATGAAATACTGTTTTGCGGTAAATTCATTCATTTCTCATTCATTTATATTCATTGCACTTCAAATAAAAAAAAATTGGACATCACTTACCGGCCTGGGCATCACTTACCGAAATGGGCATCACTTACCGGCCTGGGCATCACTTACCAAAGAAACCCCGAATCAACGAGCCATGTACGAATTTACGTGGCAAGTAGTTAAAAAAAAGGATGGAAAAAAGTTTAAAGTTGAAAATGGAGGTCCCAAAAACTATGATATTTGAACGACGTCATTATGGACGATCCCTGAATATCTACAACGCATATAGGTAAGTCCGTGACATGTAGTTAAAATAGGTTGGACAAAATTTTAAAGTTGGAACTAGGAGTATTAAAAACTATGATATTTGAATGACGTCATTATGGACGATCCCTGAATATCTATAACATATATAGGTAAGTCCATGACATGCGGTTATAATAGGTTGAAGAAATTTTAAAGTTGAAAATGGGGGTACTTAAAATTTAAAATGTGAAGGACGTCATTTATGGACGATCTGTCACCATCTATAACCTATTTATTGCATTCCCAGACCCACGACCACTATACCAGGCTGCCCTGTAAACGTACATAT
>JAQFZE010004032.1:0-11747 GCA_034695245.1 Dicyrtomina saundersi
CGACTGCTGTTGGAACAAAGACTTACGAAAGTCAGAAACAACGTAGCTAGTTTACTAAAGGTGTACGTGAAATAATGCTGGAAAAAATAATTTCAAAATTTAGGGATACTAAATGTGGACTTCTGCACTGCAAATATTATCATGAAAAGTTAGAATTTGGCTACGAACCTGTGGCAACCATGTCCAGCTTCTTCGTTAATTCTCAAGGACATATTCATCCTTGTCGCTCTGTCACTGTGGATTTTGGAACACAAGATGTTGATCCTGGCCTCGTTCCAGATGGAGCTAAATGTGGCACGGATAAAGTAAGCTAAGATTAGTAGAACTTGAATTTTTCTTTAGCATAATATGGTCCTAGTTCGTTTTTATAATATAAAAGTAGTATTATAGATTTATTCTTACCAGCTTACTTAAAGTGAAATAATTTTACCGAATTAGATGTGTGTCAGCCAGAAATGTGTCACAACTGAGTCAATAATGGCGCCATTCAAATGCTCTGATGGGTGTGGTACTCACGGCGTTTGTAATAGTAAGGGGCATTGTCACTGTGACGATGGATATGGTGGAAGTACATGTTCTGATTCAGGATTTGGAGGTTCCCAGGACAGTGGACCCGCTGTTGATCCTTATGGTGAGCCAAGTTAATTGTTACCCTTTCATTGAAACCAAATTAATTCGAATTGTTGGAAGTAACTTGCTAATTGCAAGTCATAATAATCTGTCTTAAATTATTATTTCCCTACTTGTAAACTTTTCAGCAACTTCAATTTTTGCTAAGTCACTCTACGTGACGTTTTTGGGTTTCATTCCTTTGATTGCAATTATATCATTTTACATCTACTACGCGAACGATAATTTGAAGAAACTATGCCTACGGGGGAAAGCAGTTGCTCGACCACAGTAAGTAGCGATCATAAAATATGCTTTAAGATTTGAATTATGAAATATTTGTTCTGCTTTGGTGGTTACAACGTTCAGAGCTAAGTATTTTAATGAGTTTTTTTGTATTTTAAGAAACCGCAACAACAACAAACCTCAAGGAAACGGTAGTATCACTCTTCGCACTTTAGATATTTCAAATCCAACTCCATCTTCTACTTCTGCAAGCAATAATAATTCCAAAGTGACTACGCCTGATGACTTCTTCGGGAAGCACAAAGGATTTTCTTTATCTCCATTAAGCCAATCGCCCGGACAGACGGATTCGCATAATGTGTCTTCAAACACAACAGAAGTGATTAAAAATTTTAATAATAATACGACATCGTCCCCCTCGGCCTTGCGCTCAGCATCCTCAATTCGGCCAACAAATATAACCAACAACAACGGGAACATTCAAAGTGCCACCAATTCTAACGTTTACTATTCTCCTGTGCCCACTCAGACAATCAATGAAACCCTAGTAAAGAATCAGAACAATGAAAAACCTTCTATTAAATCGTACACCAACACGTTCCTCCAAAAAGGAATGGCTCGTGTCTCTTGGGCTCAGCCAGTTGCTCAACCTTTGCCAACGAATTCTCCTAGCAGTGAGGACGAAAGTGGAGCAGCGAGTGATACACCATTCTATGACAATAGTACTGATCAAAACAATAAACCTCGACTTACGTCTTCACCTGATACCCCAAATGAAAACAAGCAATTCAGTGACACAACAATAACAGTATCCGTCAGTGAAGATAACCTTAAAGGAGGAAATCCCTATCGTACAGGATCCCCGAGTAATGTTAATGATAAAAGTCGCATTTTTAGCGGCAGTCACTCAGCTCTGTCTAGATTAGCAGGAGCATTTCCATTTGTGCGGAATTCTTTGCGCAGCCTAACATCGTCTTCGGATGAACCCAGTAAGCTAGCTTCTTCTTCGAGTTCTAAGCCAAGCATAAACCGAAAAAATCTGGAGATTTCAACCCCAATTTTGCAAATCGATAGTAAATCAAATTCAAAATTGCAAAGCGTAATTTTAACTCCTCCCTCCAAAGAATCAAAGACTGAAGATGAAGTTGATCATGCTAATTCAACCAACAATACAAAGAAAACAAGTAAAGGACGCTATGCAAATGTCCCATTAATTGATGAAAGCCCTGTCAAAACTGTCAACCTTCCAGGAGACAAGCAATTACCTAAGAATATTCAACTGGAAAGAATTAAGCCCGAGAGCAAACAGACTGAAAGAAAGCCCGTTCTTCGAGCACACAGTATGATTCAACCAAACAGAAATTCTATTCACAGCGGTAATCCTAATTATAATTCCTTAAGAAGGCCTAGACCATCAGTTCCTCCTCCAAAACCCCCCGAAGCTCCACCCCCACCACCACCGACAGTCAATACTGCTACGGCTGTTTCAAAAGCTCGAAGTGAATCTCCTCCCCCAATAACTAAACCTAAGAATATTTTACGCCCATCGGTTAATGCTTCAAATATTGCTTCAATTTTAAAATTTTCTCTAAAAGGGAACCGTGCAGACAGTTTAGGGTCCTATCCTAAGGGTCCTGCTCCGATGGCAAAGTTGGACATAGATCCCCAGTCGCCTACTTCCCCACCAAACACAGCTAATGATAACATTTATGATGAAATAGCGGATTCAAAGCAAGATGCTTTGAAGGTCGAAGAAAAAGTTGAAACTCTCTCAACAGGAAGCTCCGAATCTGCTGGAGGTCTGCTATCGGAAATTATTTTTGAAATTCAAACACGAAACAAGGACTCCATTTACAACTCTGTGGATCGCAGGAAAAAGAAAAGGGAGAATATGACAAAACTAAACGAGAAAGAAAAAAATACCACTGGTCCAAATGTATCTACAGCTCAGACAGCGAATGAAACAGCAAACACATCTTCCTCTCCAAAATCGTCTCCTAAATTTAGATACAAAC
Source organism: Dicyrtomina saundersi (assembly GCA_034695245.1). Lineage (NCBI taxonomy): Eukaryota > Metazoa > Arthropoda > Collembola > Symphypleona > Dicyrtomidae > Dicyrtomina > Dicyrtomina saundersi. The sequence continues at coordinate 2,871 of JAQFZE010004032.1, forward strand.
CTGCAGTTCCTGCACATCCTATCCTTAAGCCCAAATCCAATGAAATTCCGAAAAGAAGCATTGAAAGTCCACCAAAAATATCTTCCCCATCAACCTCAGTATTTAGTACATTGAGTAATCAAAAACGAAGCAGCTCGCCTCTAACAAGCACTGGAACTCCTCCTGCATATAAACCCACTATTCCTCTTGCCCCTGTTATATCAGCTGCCAAGAGTATAAACACAGCAGTCCCGACATCAACGGTGCCTACAGTAACAGCTTCGAAACCTACGTGTGCTGTTAATGGAATTCCTAAAGTTACATCCTCACCAAGCTATGTTGCAAAAATTAATTACTTCTCCAATTTAGGTGCAAACAAAAGTGATTCACCTATGAAACCTCTCAACTCGTTAAATTCAACCCTTAGCGATCCAAAGAAGAGCGTTATCTCAAATATTTATGCACCCAGCAATGTGGTCACCCCTGAACCCACACATCTGTCTACAATTCGACCAACGTATGCCAGGCCGTACATGAGCAACAAATTACCAGCCGAACTTGGAGATGAAAATGACGCAGGACCACGAACAGCCGGAATTTACTCTCCAAACTCGAATTCGGACTACGGGACTTTAGGAAAAAATAAAGGTAAAAAATATGAGGAAAAACCTCCCGAAGTTAAGCCTCCTTCTCAACAACAGCCTCAGCAGCAAGGTTATAAATCATTTAATCCTTACCTCAATCGGCCGTTGACTTTCTCAACTTTTAGACCAACTCCAACTCCATCGTCTACAACCTGTTCATCCTCCATTGGGGGCTCAGTAGCAGGCACATCCACTAGCAACTCTGGCCCCGCAACTATTCGCTCTACTGGAATAGGTACCGGTATTGGTACTGTTCCCGTGTCTTCTGCCAAAGCTTCACTATCTATGTCTAACCCGAAACCGGTTACAGTATCAGTTTGTTCAGTCTCAAAGAAAGCTTACGGAATGGATCATGTAAGGGACAGTGTTGGAGTCACTAGTCCTCTTGGAGTTATGCGATCTCCCACAAGAGTGGTCCAGTAATTTATTTTTTATTTAGTTACTTTTACTTTATTTTTCGCATACCTTACTCAATCTCAGATTCTGTTTTTTTGGTTATTTATTTAATGTTTTCTTTTATTATTTTTGGTTTCCGTCACAGGCTTGCTCAAATATGCAAGTAATGCACCACAGAAAGCTCTTTTTAGTTTCTTTTGATGCATCCTTGCATTTACTGTTCAAATAACTTTAAATTAAAATATGAAAAAGAGTAATTACAAGTAAATAAGATGTTGGGGCAAACATGGAAGAATTCCATTATATTTTAAGGTGATTGATTTCTAATTTCTACGTATTTATATATAATAGTGTTAGTGCTACATTATATAAAATATCGTAAGAATGAATGATGAGAAAAAGGAGTTAATTAAGTACGCAGATGTGCAGGTTTGCTTTGTTTTAAGATGCCTTGCTACCTTCGTTGATCTCTGTAATCTCTCTTGTACTTCCTGAAGGGGTTTACGTTTACAGAAGATAAATCAAGTAAAATTTAAGTTGCTAACCAGTCTATTTCACACCTATTATCGTATTAAAATCAAAGGATCTGTACGTGAATGTCTATCATTGCACTGCTTGACGACGCCTTTTGAAGTCAGTGTAGTTATTTAAATTAATTTCATTTACTCAGTTAACTTTGGCCTTTCAATGAGACTTGAAAATAATATAATATAGCGTGGTAGCGTGGTACCAAACTCTAGTTGTGCTCACCAGACCAGACTTAAATGAGGTATTAAAATTAAAGGGCTACAACGCAATATCCAATAGTTATTCGACAAAACATGGCATTTGATGTATTGACGAACTAATTATATATTGTTTTAGTTTTTTTTTATATCATGAATTCAGCTATTATTCGTGGTCCCTTCGGATACACTGTACAGTTCTGACGTCTACACACATTTTGGGAAAGGATCTAGACCCACATGGCACTATAATTATCCAGTCTGGGGTATTAGCTTTTTACATCAACCATTAAGACGACATGGAAATGCTTAGGAAACAATTCGCAGATCTGTAACTTCGATGTGCGCCTAATTAATATTATACGTAGTTACATCGTGCGAACTCTACAGATGCAAGACAGTTAGAATTCCCGGCAGGATTCTCGTAAAACATGAGTTCCACAAACAGGAATTTAAAACCGAAACAATGGCAATGGCAGTAGTTGCGGAAACTCTTTAGTTGTTAATGTGCTAGTAACGAGTTGTATATTGTATGTACATGAAACAAGAGAGAGCTAAACTTACAGCTTTGCAAACATTTTTAAAAAATCTGTAAGTATACTCTATAAAGAATGTATGAAGTAGTGTAAGTACCGCCTATTTAAAAAGACTATCTGTATCTTCCTGAAGACTTAAAGAGACTATCTACTATGTAATTTTTTAAGCTATGTAATTAATTACTTAAAAAATATTCTGTTGCTGCAGATTATTTTATAATACCGCCCGTTAATTATTTAAGTATCCCAAAGATTCTCGTTCAAAGAATGTTGATGTAAATTTCCATGCTAAACTTTGTAGGTAGAGAATTCCGTACAAACATCCTGTTTTCGTAACTTAATAGTATAAAAATTAATTCCATCGAGTAAAACACACTAAATAACAGTCAGCATTTTTTACATTACAGAATACTATATTGTGATTGTAGATTTTACATTTATTTATATATTTTAGTACTAAAATAAGTATTTGTAAACTGCAGGATTGGAATGTCAACTTTTATTAGTTAACATAGTATTTTTTACTTTGTAATTTGCAATGATTTTTACAGTTTTGTATATATAAATTTATGGAAATAATTGTAGCACACATAATATGTATGAAGAACAGTATGTTTTACACTCAAGCGTTTCAAGAGTTCTGGGCTTTTTACAATTTTGATAGTATGCTATGAATTATGTGCTTAAATAGTAAAGCAAGATTTTGGAAATAAATATAGTTTGCATGTAAAATAGATATTTCTCTGTAAGTTTACAATATACGACTATTTAATTCGCGTAAAATTCATTGTTTACTTGTTCTGTTTAAAAAATAATCTGCTGATCCACACTTCGTGGTACATTATGCGGCAGCTAGTATTACAATAGTGTGTACATACTACTTATACTTGCAATTATTACTGATTAAATAGGTTTAAGAGTAGCAGAAAGTAGAAGTACAGCTGTTAACCAAATGTAGTTTTCATTGTATAAAGTGTTCTAATCATTCTATTAGCTTAACTCCTTTGTCATTTATATGTGGGAAGTAGTTTGAATTCAGATAACTTCGTATTTTAAATTTTTGTATTCATTCTAATTGAGAATGGCTTTGTAAAGTAGTCTGCCTGCAATACTTAGGTAATATAATTATTTATAATTATACGTGTCATTGTAGTGTACAAGAAATTTGTAGGACTTATTACTAACAAAGTGACATCCAAAACAATGTTACTTCTATTTTATAGTTAAAGTAAAAGCTATCTATGGGTTGCTAACGATAGAATAGACCCAAAATATGTCTAGTTTCATTTCAGTTTAAGAATTCTTCTGAAATCCTGATGGGTGTCAAGTCAAACTGTCTATAACGGGAATTTTCTGGTCGGTATATAATAAAATATTACATAAACTTTATAGAATATGTTGAACTTGTATTGTTTTACGAAATCGTAATCGTATCTATATGTACATATGGAAGTCCTATTTGGACGCAAATATTGTCAACCGTCATTGCAGCTTATAATAAATAGTTTACTGTAAGTTAAGTTATAACTATACTTTCTCGCATTATGAATCTTGTACCTATAACTATGTAATAAATATTATTAATTATTGTTAGTGGAGGCGAAGATTACGTTTTTTCATTCTTCCTTTTCATTTTTGGTTCATAATAAAAGTTAAATACCTAACCTACTCTAACTTAAATCGCATAGTATTGTACGTAATAAATTGGGAGGAACAGGTATTTAAAAATACATATTGTGAGCCCTTTAGTTTATATAATTTATGTATGTGGTATGGGTAAATTTACCTAATCAACTTTTACCAAATGTTTAGATGGTCTGATACCAAAAGTTACTTGAAAGCTACCCAGTGGATGAAAACTTTGGTCTATATAACATAAATACATTTATTTAATCACTTAAAATCGTGTGTGTATTTAAGAAGATGATATTTAAATGTTTATGAGCTACCACGTAATTATATTAGGCGTACACAACAGTTCGTGGATTCGTAACTATTCATGAAGTTGCAAATCCTTTATATTGATATTACTTACAAAGTAATTCAAAACCATTGGATTGTAACATTGGCAATGTACCACCTGTGTAAATCTGTGCACGCAATGTAAGTAATGTTAAAATTGATTTAGAATTATTATAATTATTCGGAATAAGCTTACGGTTAGAGCTTAGTGTGTACTTTGTACATAGTGAACATAAACATTTAGACAATTAATTAAAGTTACCGAGAGTTAACCATCAGCATTTTGTAAAAAATGATTACCTCTGTCCTTTTATAATTTCATTTTTGTTTTACATATTGTATATTGCTTGCATTGGCTTCATTGTATGTTTATGCCTAAATAGGTTTAATATTGTCTCAGTTGGCCCTGAGCTGTAATCGACCTCCCCGATTTAAACTTGACAGTTAAACTATTGTCCTATAGTGCCCCTTACCAGTTCAACTTATGTCACTGTTCAACCTGGTCACGTTTCGCTTATCAGTAGTTCTTGGTACGAATTACTTGTAAGAAAACTAAAATTTTGTAGTTATTAGTATTTGTATTATACATACTATTATACAATTCGTGAAAGCGGAAAGTAATATGATTAGCAAGTTCTGAAAGAAAGATCTACATTCATGTAATACATTTTTGAATAAAATGATTTCAAAAAGAAATTCTACGAAAATACTAAATCGAGTATATCCTTATTTTTTTCCTGTGCCAATTATTAAAAAACAAGTGACCAAAGTCAGATCGTCATACTATATTACGTATATACCTAACCTGTTTCGTGGATGAACTAGGTTCATTATAGATATCTATAAGCACTATTATTCTTATGTGTAACTCAATTATGACGAATACTAATAAGTTGAACTAAAAGTATTGAAGTGAATAGACTACCATTTGATTCTGCCACGTTGTCACGTAGTATTGGGGAAGTTGATTCGCTCACGGTGAACTGAATATTTACAATTTATACGCATTGGTATTGTACGTATACGTACAGTTTCAAAAATTATAGTTTTTCGCCTACACTGCTTATCATTGTTCAACTGTGAGCAGAAAGACTCGACATCCTACCTAGAAATAAAGCATGCGTGAGAGTGACCAGGGCTTGTAATAGATCACTAAGTGTACATTCACATTAATTTTAACATAAAATAATCTCAAGGTCCTATAATAATTGTATTCTTCTTTTTGGTTATACTAAACTGTTTATAAATATGTACCGTTTTACAGAGTATATTTATTCAGTTTGAGTCATCTGCTATACCGTTACGTATTTGAAAAAAGTAGATGTAGAAACATAGTTTATTTCGGTTTATAATTATTCCTGGCAATTCACGCTCGAAAACTGTTTTGTACAAATAAATTAGTTTAAAACTGTTGTGTCTGGCTGTAGATTTAGAGTAGAAGAAACTTTTGTAACATGCAAAATATTGAAATAAAAAGGCACTACTTTGGTCGTAAAATCTTTGTTGTTACTTCCGAAATAATCTTCTTAATCTTACTATTACCTAATCTACGGCTGTAAAATTTTCATTACTCCAAATGCATGATGAATAAAATGCTTTCGACTGCAAGAATCCTTTTTATTGAAGCAGCGCGTAAATTATTAAATTATAAAAACTGGTGACAAGGTTTAAGTACTTCTCAATAAGATTTCCCAATTATTGTGCAAAAAAATACTGCATTGCGCATTGTATGACATTTTATCACATTATTTTAGATCCTGCTAAGTTTTGTTTTGTATATACGTAATTAACTATTTCGTTAGCACAGTTTCATTGGTTTTGATTTTGATGAAAATTTAATTTGGGTATTCAGAGCACAACAAAGCATAGCAAACCAATTTAACGCAAAAAAACAGCTGCACTATTTTATATCATGTATTTTCTGCAAAAAATAGGCAGTCTTTGTAAATTTTACTAACAAGGGAATCATTATTTTTGAGGCCTAATTATCTAGACCAATTTTTTCGAAATAATAAACTTTTTCGAATTTTGAAAAATCCTGAAATTATTTTTTAGAAAAAAATCTAAACGTTAAAAGACATCAAATTTCGTCAAAATCGGATGAGAACTGTAGAAGTTACATGGCGGCAAAGCATTTAAATTTGATTTTTTTAAACTTTGGCGGACTATTGTGACCAAACAACGTAAAATGCAGTCGAGTTACTTTGGATCTCCACTATTTACAAGTAGCCTGATTTTGTAGACATGACTTTTTGAAATTGGCGAGTTCCATGTGAAACCACTCCCTTGTAAGTAATATCATTCTAGATATATTTCTGATTACACAGGCTCAGCAATTAAACAGTGTATTTCATAGTAAAAGTAAGTTGTCGGCTATATTTTCTACGAAAATTTTATCCTCGTCCCCGTCAATATAACTAATTTCAGCATAATTATATTGAATGTCGTGACACTTTAATATTGAAACTCAAATTCAGAAAGTCATGAATATATTTTGTATAGTTTTGTGCGTATTTGCTCAAACGTAGTACAGAAATTTTTACCTAATCGTAAGTAAAAATATGTACCGTATTTTTTCTAAAAGTGGACCCCGTCCTTTTATTCAAACTCCGACCGTCCAGGCCCTTCCGCTGTTACAGGAAATAATCTTGTCAACGAAAACGCTTTATAAGAATCGCAAAAACAAAAATTGTATTGCCATCTAGCCATCTTCCACAAAAGAGAACAGAAAGCACGTTTATGTTCTGTAATTGTAAATATTGTGGGACGATGTTTTTAAATATTATTCACCCAATTTAAGAACTTACAACTATACATTTCTTTGCGCAAAAAACATTTACAGTGTAAATAAAATTTTCTGTGAGCTGTGCTATAGTTTCTGTAATGTTATAAATTAAAGTTAAGCAATCTAGCTAGAAGCCAGATACTACAGTAAAAAGATTTGAACTGGCCACAAAAATTCATGAGGCAAATGCCGATGACTTGTACGCCGTACATACTGCTTCTACACATGAACGGATGACTCTGAGACCTCGGGATTGGGGCATTAGGGAGGAAAATTTCGAAATCAGTGTTTGAATGAAAAGTCCGGAGCGCACATTTGGAGAGAAAAAAGAGGGAAAGAGTCTATAATATAGATTATAGGGGTATATAAAATATCGTTTACGAAAGTCGAAAGTACGTAATTGTCATGATAATAATGTTATTCTTTGTTCAACGGATTCAGCTTTTCAAAAATCCAATTGATGTACTTAAGTTATGCATTTACGTCATTTTCGGATAGAATAGCCATGTTTTACTTTTGTTCTTCTTTTTGTCTATTTCAATTCCGTAGATTCAATTTCTCTTTAATTCATGTAGTTTTGTTTGCAATTGGTTGACGTTAATTAAATTCAATACACAAATGTATGCAATTGAATGTATATTTGTGAGGGCCAAGTTCAATCAATATTTGTTCAACTGGATTCAGTAAATTAAAAAATCCATTGACTCTCAAACATCCATGACTCTCAAACAAAAATCATCAACCGGATGCATGGCTATACATAGCTTGGCTATGCCAAGTATAAAAGCGATGAGAATCAGATTTAAAGTCATCATTCTCTTCCGCTAGTTCTTGTGGATTTAGCTGAAAGAAATTTTATTCCACCTAAACTTCACCATGTTTATTCGCCCCGTCTTGGTACTCGCCCTGGTGGCTTTGGCAGCTTCAATGCCCACGGTATACCTAATCTGTTTTAATTCGTAGTTACTGGTAGATATCATTGAATATAATTAAATATTTTTTTACATTTATAGCCTTTAAAATTGCTACATACATCCAAAGGCATGCATTAGGAAATAACATGTAAGCTGCCAAAGTTAAGCTCTTACGCTACCATTTCATTTTTCAGGCTCCACAAAGCGATGCTGCCATCCACACCAAAGGGTTTTTTGACTCTATTAATAACGCAAGTAAGTTCATTACGCTGATTACTTATGTAAATTGTTTGTTTTAAAATATGCATATTTTATGAACGACTGAAAATTAATTGTTTATATTGGTTTATAATCAACTGTTCTAACTAGTAAGTACATATCTAGATTATAGAGCTTTAAGCTAATAATAATAATTCTGATTAACAGATAAATGGCAAAAAGTTAGGATATTCCAGCAATGTAATAATAATGTTACTAGTTAAATGACGTCATGTGAATTTCAATGTTTAAATTTAAAAAACAAATAGGGGTATAAAAAAATTCCATTGGTAGACCTTTCACTTTAGATTTAAGGAATTGTGTGTGAAGTAACTCAAGTAACTCAAAGAATTTTTGAATCGCATTAAATACAAGTTTTCCCATTTCCTGAGCTCGTAATTCCACAATAATTACAATGCATTTTCATATTAAAATTTCAGTTCACAAAGTCGTTGACAAAACAAAGGAAGCAATTGATAAGGTAGTACAAGGCGGTAAAACCACAATCAAAGCAACAAGCGCGACCGCAGGCCCCACAACAACAACCGCAGGTCCTACAACAACAACCGCAAGCCCAACAACAACAACCGAAGCAGCCACCACAACAACAACCGAAGCAGCCACAACAACAACAACCGAAGCAGCCACAACAACAACAACCGAAGCAGCAACAACAAC
>JAQFZE010004033.1:0-11744 GCA_034695245.1 Dicyrtomina saundersi
TCAGTATTTAAAAAGCGCAATAAATTACGTAAATAGGCAGAAACATTATTACAATACATTAATCGTTAAAGGGTGTAAAATGATACGATATAAGTATTATTACTACATATTACTGCCCCATATTATTGTTAAGGCTGCCATTAAACAAGGGGCGCAGCCCCTTGTTTTTTATAGTATAGAATATATTTGAAACCGGCCACAGAAACCAAAAAATCTTGTTTTTAAATACAGTTTGTATTAGATCGGCAATATTTAACTCGTAAAACGCGGGGCAAAAGCAGCCTTAATAACAGTAATATGAGGCAGTGCGGAATGAAAGCAAGTAAAATGAATCGATTTTACACATTTAACTTAATTCTGTTTTATCAGTTAATTTGTTTTAAAGAATTGGTTAAATTGAGTAATTGAGTTTCTCGCCAAATCAAAATTTTTAATTAACTACCGTTTACTCACTGCAAATTAATATAAGTGATACACCGTTGATACACGGAATTGATTAGCAGAAACTAATTATGTTTGTGTTCACAGCTGAAAACCGGGTGGTATTAAAATATTGCGAAAAAAAGCGGCTTTGTTTTAAACTTCCTCCAAAAAGTGTTGTCTGGCCCAGAAATGAAAACATAGTTTTGTTTTTATTTTTTAAGAACCTACAAATGATATATCACTCGTTGAAACCAGTCGAGTATTCCAAAATGGCAAAAACCTATGTACCGTCATACCTGTAATGCTGGACCCCTTTCCACTATTCAAATTGCGACCTCCCAGACCCGTCCACTACTTTAGGCCCGTCTACTATTACAGACCAGTATACTGCCATATAGTAGTGTGTTAAATGTACCCTTCCACTATTCCAACTCCGACCTTCTAGACCCGTCCACTATAGCATGATTGTCCACTGTTACAGGAAATACGGTACATAGGTAGTAATAAAGTTAGTAAATAAAAGTATTCGATTTGTCTGTATTCATTTTATCTGCTCTTTGTTAGCACCAAATTAATAAGACTTTTTTTTAGTTATTAGTCGTTTTGCGAAAATAAAACAGCAATTTCCGTTTATTTCACAATTTGAGTGTATACGTGATCAAGCGTTCAAACGCTCCCCCGCCCCCTCGATTAATTGTATACAAATGTGATCAACTAGTGGACCCCCTCCCGTCTATTTTGTATAGGAGATATAAGGACGACGCCCAAGTCGACTGCATTTTTTATAAGGCGACAGCCATGATGTAACTATGATAATTGGATACAACAGATGAGGGCTGATCTACATTTCAGTAGGTGTTGCGTTCTGTAAATAAAATAGTTTCTATCCATTTATTTAGCTTAAACGTAAATATAAAATTTTATGTAGTACTACGCGTCGGGGCATGACTTGCCGAAGTGCGGCATGAGCATGACGTTTTAAAGAACATCAGTTTATTTAGTCGTGACAAGGTTTTATTTAATCCTTTGCTAAAGATGTAAAATATTACGCGAAGAGCTTCAGGTTTTAAATTGGTCGCTTTATATTTTATACTTTATATATTGTTAAACGTATGAATTTGATGTTGTTGTATGCTGGTTAAATAAATGTGAGGTGAGTCAATTTGAAAGGAGTTTGTTGCTTAACAAACTAAATAACAGTTAAATTTATTTGAACAGTTTAACTTGTATTTTTAAAGGCTAACTATACAAGGAAAGGATGGTGATTGTTCTAGGTTGAGTGTTGGCAAAGGAGTGGCTTTTTCTCAAGATGTAATCTCAAAAGCTAACTTGTATACAATTATTAATCATTGTTAACTTATTCATAAACATCCTAATATTAATAATTTATCTTACATCATAATTATTTCTCAATCGATGATCTCATTTATAATCATCTCATTTTCATATTGCATAATGCCACATCCTCTGATCTAGATTATTTGAACACTATTTGCTTATGCGTCATTTAAAATATATTTCTTACCCAATAATTTATATTCTTATATTTTATTCTAAACTAAGCGATGCCTACATCGCTATACATAACACTTCCCCTACCCCCTTTAGATATGCGCCCTCGCATATTACCTAAAGTCATCCAAAATTGAAAATTAAGCTTAGTAGGAGGGTACAGAATTTACAAATATCCATACAGTGTTGCCGTAAATTAATTTCACATGGTTTTTTCCTATATTGCTAGAATAGTCTTGCTGTACTTTGGTCTTACATGTTCCTAGCCTCTTTTAAAGTATTTTATATAAGAAAAAGAATAATACTGACGTTATAATTCCCCTATAAAATTACTGTGATTGTTTATCATAAAATTTGAATAAAATGTCTATTATAAAATCAAAAATATACTATCTATTTTCTTGCTTTGAAATTAAAATTTCTAAACCCTATAATTCTAAAATATATTACTCGTTCCTTCATGATCAGAAAAAATATTGTTTTGAATTATTGTAATTCGATTTGGATGACACGTTTTTCCATTGATGGTGGTTGCTGCTGGGCTGCCTCACGTTCCTTTTTGATTAAATCTTTCTCCAGTTGAATACGAAGAACCGCTGGTAGTAAATCCACATGCTTTACAATGCGTGCGAAATCCTCCCGGGACGAGTATCTCCTGATGGAATCAGCACAGCATGCGCAGGCCAGTCCCGATGGGTGTGCATGTTGAGTCAAATATAACATTTTATTAGTCAACATTCTTTTGCGTTTCCATGACCTTACTATATAATCTGCATCTGCATCCAGAGTCGCCATGTCTCCTCCTCTCCAGCCTCCTCGAATTCTGGCCCTGGTGGAGTAGCAATACTTATATTCGAAGGCGACTTCGGGGTCGAAGCCAAAGTTTTTCTGTTCATTTTGATGAATGCGCCTATTTGACCCCACCCTCCCAAGTAATATATTCTGGTGTGTCTTAGAGTATCGCACTGTTGAAAATTTGGTGCTTCGTCATTAATGTTATGGTACCACCTTCCAGTTTCCGCCCGTGCACATTGATGGTGCACCGCAGTACCCGTGACCCTTCCCCACGGTCTCCTTGGTCTTGGTATGGGTAAGTCCTCTAATCCTCTTTCGATCTCTCTCTCTTCTGTTTTTAACTCCTTCACAATTTTTCGGATTGCCTCCAGTCTCCTGTGCATCTGATATTCGGTGTTACATGTACTTGTAATTTGATTAGATCCTTCGTCTAAACTTGATTCTCCTATGTTGTTGTTGTAGTCCATTTTCGTGATAAAAAATATGAATGAATTAAATTCAATTTATTAATGTAAATACGTAAAAATGTTACCGACTTTTTCAAGGCTATCGACAGCAATCCTTAAAGTTCCTCTGTGTTGGATGTGAAGTGGAGGAATGATCTGTACTGCCATATATCTCATTAGTTTTTGTTTTGTTCTCTTTGCTCTGGTCATGATTGTAGGGTCGGCGTCCTCTTCTTTCGAGTCATCATTTTCCGTTTCTTTTTTCTTCGCGTCATTCGTTTTCTTGTTCACTTTTACTTTTCTTTGCCCTTTGATCTTGTTCTTTTGTTCAGCTTGTACCTTCTTGTTTAAGTTTTTTTTCCTCTTCTTGAAATTCCAATTCTCTGGTAACTCCGGTACTTGATTGAACTCGTCAAAATCGAATGGAATTTCATGTACTCGCCATTCTTCTTTTGTTCTGATTATTATTTTCTTCAATTGTGAACAATGTGTAAACTTAGGTATTTTTACTCCTTGATAGTCAGGATGTTATGGCCTAATTCCTACATTCCCATATTTATCTTGTGCCTTTGTCACTATGCACGGTCCGAAGTCTTTAATTATGAGTTTCTCTGCCATTCCTATGATTCTGACTTTCATTTTTAATCTGACTGTGTCATTGAGTTCAAATACAATATCTCGCCGCTTCCTGTCATATATTTTCTTGGCTCGTTCATGGGCCTGTTGTAGTTGTTTAGCTGCATTCTCTCTGTTTTGCAATAGTTCATTTATCCTTGGACTTTTTGAATACCCCTGTGAGCTAAAGAATGTGTCTATGGGCAGGATGGGTTCTCTCGCATATAACAATTCGAATGGTGTATACCCTGTGCTACTGTTCACTGCAGTGTTGAATGCGAACGTAATATATTGAAGTATTTTATCCCAGTCTGTGTGCGTTTTATTTACGTACATGCTTATCATAGTAGTCAGTGTTTGGTTTGTTCTTTCTGTCAATGCATTGCCTTGATGGTATGTAGCTGCTGTGGACCTATGCCTAGCATTTAATTGCATTATGACTTCCTGCAGTACTCCGCCTTTCAGTTCTGCTGCATTGTCTGTTATGAGTTTTTTAAATGCTCCATGTTTACATATGATTTCCTCAACTAAAAATCCTGCAATATTTTCTGCTTTTCTATTTGGTATTGCCTTAGTAATCGCATATCTTGTAAAATACTCTGTGCACACTATCACGTATTTATTCCCCTTTATGGATTCTGGGAATAAGCCTAATAGGTCTAATCCTATTGTGTGAAACATGTACTTTGGTACTATAGGTACCATGAATCCAATTTTTCGCTGAGTTGAATGTTTCCTGGCCTGACAATGATTGCATGTGGTGACAAACCACTTTATGTCCTGCTGCATATTTGGCCAATAATATTTAGAAATAATTCTTTTTTCAGTTCTCAATACCCCCTGATGGGCTGCTAGATTGTCTATATGATATGCCTTCAAGATATATATGCGTAGCCTTTTTGGAACTAAAATTCTAGGCCATTTAGTGTATGCTGTTTGATATACCCATGCTCCGTCTGCGTTTCTTTCACAACTTCCCTTCCTTTTTCCCTTTAAAATTCTGTAATTTCTCATCCTCGGCCTGCCTTCTAATTCTAACCCTGCTGGTATGTTTTGGTAATGTGTTTCCCATTCCTCATTTTTGATTTTAATTTTAACCATGTTAACCTCAAAGACTGCATTTCCCTGGTATGCATCTACATAATTATCTTTTTCCTCATCTTCTAATGTAGCTTTTGTCGTGGGGTGTCTACTTAATGCGTCTACATTTGTATGTTTTTTCCCTGGCTTATATTTAATTTCATACTCATAATAACCTAGTTTTATGAAAAATTTAGTAAGTCTACACGTCTAGTCCTGTTTACGTGGTTGTAAGTATTGTAATGCCGAGTGGTCAGTAATTATAGTAAATTTTCTACCGTATAAGTACTCCTTGAATTTTCTACAGGCAAAGACGGCTCCCAATAATTCTAGATGTCCTGTTGGGTAGTTCGCCTCTGCTCTGGTCAGTGATCTACTTGCATACATGATGGGTACTTCCTGGGCATCTACTTCTTGGCTTAGAATAGCTCCCAATCCTTGGTAAGCAGCGTCTGTTGATACTATGCATGGTAAATCCTCTCTGAAGTGATGTAGTACAGGTGCCGTAATTAGCGCTGTTTTGAGAGTCTGATAAGCTTTCTCCATTTCCTGTGTCCACTCGTACCTTGCGTTTTTCTTCCACATTTCCGTCAATGGTCTTGCTATCTAAGCGTAGTTAGGTATGAATTTTCAATAGTATGAGGTAAGTCCGATCAGTATTTTTGTCTCATGTACATTCTGAGGTCTGGGAAAATCCCTTACTGCTTTGAATTTTACTTCATCCGGGTATATGCCAGTTCCGTCCACTATGAATCCTAAACAGCTGATTCTTTTAAAAGCAAAATGTGACTTCTCTGGGGTTAGTAAAAATCTGTATTGTCTTAGCCTGTTAAATAGCCATCTGAGCCTATTTTGATGTTCTTTGAAGTCTGGTGCGTGTACTATAATATCGTCAACAAACACCAAAACTTATTTTCATTTTAAATTACATAATGCGGTGTACATAAGGAATTCAAACCAACCCGGGCAGTTCTTCATACCAAAACTCATCCGTTTATACCGATAAGTCCTGTTCGGAGTTATAATTGTAGTTTTATCTCTGTCGTCCGAATAAATAAGACCTTGATAAAACCCTGCATATAGATCAACTGGGCTGAAATAAGTTGCATTTCTCAGCGCGTGAATGATGTCATCTATTCTTGGCAAAGTCCAAGTGTCTGCTGTTGTCACTGCATTCAATTTCTGGTAATTTTCTACCATTCTGAAGCTTCCTCCCTTCTTTTTTACCAGGAATACGGGTGATGCCCACGGGCTGTGTGATTCTTTCAGAATGTCTCCCTCAATTAGTTCACCCACTTGCTTTGCTATTTCTTCCATCTCTTGAGGTGAGCCTCTGTAGGGTGCACTGCTTTGTGGTGGATGGTCTCCAGTATTAATCCTTATTGGTGGTAATTTAGCAGCCTTCACTTCCTTGATAGACCAAGCAAAAAAATCCGAAAATTCGAAACATAAATTTCGTACCTCTTGTTTTTCTGCTTCTTCCAGGTCTGGATTAATGTGTAATTTGTATAGTTGCTCCTCCGTCAAAGGCTTGAAATGTTTTGGCTGTAGAACCTCTTCTTCTAGTGACTTGCGATGATCTTCTTGTGGTCGTTTCCCTTCAATTATAGTGTATCCGTCTTCGTAGGTCCCCACCACCATTCATCGAAATATTTTTTTTCCCTTCTCTGATGGGTTGTAGACCAAGACCTCCGGATTTTCTCTCTTGATAATTCCTTTTGTTATAAACATTCTTTGCTTTCCATAGACATTTTGATTTGGCTCTAAAAGTAATTCCGGGTTGTCCTGATGAGTGTAGGCTACCTTCACCATTGTTGCTGAGCGAGGTTTTAAATACATAGTTTCTGT
This sequence comes from Dicyrtomina saundersi, assembly GCA_034695245.1. Classification (NCBI taxonomy): domain Eukaryota; kingdom Metazoa; phylum Arthropoda; class Collembola; order Symphypleona; family Dicyrtomidae; genus Dicyrtomina; species Dicyrtomina saundersi. The sequence continues at coordinate 6,720 of JAQFZE010004033.1, forward strand.
TATACGGGCCTTGTTGTTGGCTGCATGAATCGGTGTAGTATACTTTGCACTCCTTGAGCCTGCCACGTCAAAGTCAAACGGCTTGATGTCAAGCTTTCTTGGGATGCATCTCTGTGTGGCTGTATGTATATTTGCATCATACTTCTGAAAGAAATTATAACTCAAAATCAGTGGTGGTTGAACATTTGCCAAAACTAATGCCTCCACCTCTATTTTATCTCTATTCTTTATTAATGTCAAATTTGCTTTCCCGATTGGTGACTGAGTTACTCCCCCTAACCCTTTAACATGGAAATCCAGTAGAGGGTAGATTTCCTCAGGTCTTATGATTTCTTCACTAATGAGTGTGACTGTGGCTCCCAAGTCCAGTAACGTTGGATATTCAATGCCTTCATAATTCATAGTAGTATTTGGCGTTCCCTTTCCATCCATAGACATCATAGCCTGAGCTGATGGTAGGTTTTTCTTACTTGAGTTCTCCTCTGCTGCCTCTCTAGTCTGCCTGTGGATGGGTTTTCGTCTTTGCATTCTCTTTCCAGCTCTCCACGCTGCATTTTGTGGCACTCGTCTTCTTGTTCTGCTCCCGTAAAATGTTTTGTGGAACTCGTCCTCCATCTGCTGCCAGTTGGCGCAGATTTTCGTGTTTCGCACCAGTCTGCCGCTGCACCTCGCATTGTAGTTCCAAACAGTTCACACTTCTCTTTCTCGTTTTGTACTTCCATTATTGCAGTTACTAAATTGAAAATTATTGTGGTCTTGCATGTCTTTCAAAGCCGGATCAAAGTATTGCTTCATGTTTCCCCAGGTAGGATCCTTCAAACTCATACTTGTATTAGTATTAGTAAATTCCTACCTGTTGAGTAAAATCCTTACTCTGACCTATAACATATGCCTATTTAACTTCTCTGTCACCTTGCCTGGAAATGACTCGATGACTTGATTTATAAATAATTCTAGTTAATTATAAATTACTTATAGCTACTTGTCTACCTGTTTTTGTTGCTCAGCCCTACCTTTCTATTAGGTTCCTACTCGAATTATGAACTTAAAAATATAAAAAATATTTATTAAGTAAGCAACAGGGTGATTATGTCAAAACCTGCTCGCTTAAATGATTTGAGGAAATCTGTAAATGATAAATAAATTCTCAAAATGTGGAATGTATAATTAAATACCTACAAGTATTGTAGTTCCAATTGTGACATATTCTCGTCAATAATCACCCGTTTTGATCGAATTAAATATAATATGTAGTCTATTAAACCGTTTTATAGTCGACATATGCTCATGAGACTTTCCTAGTTAAAAGCTTTTGAATCTTAAGAATTTACATACCTCGTAAAAGTGTATGATGGACCCAGACTTCTGTTGCCAGTTACTTTGCTTTGAATTCCGTCCTTCGCTCCTGTGTGTATTTGCCAGTTTTGTCAACGTCAACTCTTTCTCCAGTCAAACTTGACTTTACGCAACGTGTTATTATGAGTCTGCAAATATTGTACCACTAAAGCTGCGAAATTAAGCAAGGTTGGGACAGGAATGTGGGTGTAGTGCACTTTTTACTACTTAACTAAGGTATTTTGGATTTCTGCGACAACTATTTACGAAACAATTCCTATCTGCAATACAAGCGTTTTTTATCCATACCAGCAATTTATCGACAACCTTCAATTCCAATTATGGTGAATACCAAAAAATAAAATTCGAAAGAATTCTAAAATCTTATTTTTACTTGTATCGTGCTAATTGGTATCTCACCCTCTTCCTCGATGAAGGCAGTACTAGATTTATAATACTCTTTGATAAAATAAAACGGTAAGTATTAATTTAAATAAAAGAAATACTGTTCTCAATATAAATATGAAATTCTAAAAATTCTCACAAAAGAAATGATTGCGCATTAATTACTAATACTTTGATTCGCCTCGATCCACCATGTTAAACGTATGGATTTGATGTTGTTAAATAAATGTGAGGTGAGTCAATTTGAAAGGAGTTGGTTGCTTAACAAACTAAATAACAGTAAAATTTATTTGAACAGTTTAACTTGTATTTTTAAAGGCTAACTATACAAGGAAAGGATGGTGATTGTTCTAAGTTGAGTGTTGGCAAAGGAGTGGCTTTTTCTCAAGATGTAATCTCAAAAGCTAACTTGTATACAATTATTAATCATTGTTAACTTATTCATAAACATCCTAATATTAATAATTTATCTTACATCATAATTATTTCTCAATCGATGATCTCATTTATAATCATCTCATTTTCATATTGCATAATGCCACATCCTCTGATCTAGATTATTTGAACACTATTTGCTTATGCGTCATTTAAAATATATTTCTTACCCAATAATTTATATTCTTATATTTTATTCTATACTAAGCGATGCCTACATCGCTATACATAACAATATTTATACGGACATTTTCTTCCCGTACAACCCTTCAGATATCCCCCAGGAATTCCCCCCTACCCCAAGCAGTAACCCTGGACATTTTACCCCCTCCAGAGAGATGTGAAGAACTAGGGCTCTTCAGCTCAATCTTAGAATTCTTCGAATAGATCTTCCTTCAGTATTATTTCTTAATACTGAACTTATCAGGAGAGTGAAAGTTTTCGTATGTAGGGAAGAGAAATAAAGGGGCTCAGAGAGTCTCAGACAGACAGAGAATAACTTGGTAAGTTTAAAGAGAGGTTCATTCGTATTAACGTTCACAGATACAATGAATGTATATTAGAAAGATATCAGTTAGGGTAAGAAAGCTCGCAATTATACAACTAATTGCTTTAAAGTCAGTTACTAAAGTCCAAAGCTAGGACGGAAGTATTTAACTCTACATAGTTATAAATGACAGTATGATTAATATTTATTTACTACGTGCATTAAACATAATCATACCCATCACTGTTAAGTTCCACTATGAAATTCAAAATTAATAGGTTGTAATTGTAATCCTCCTGCAGTTTATTAAGTATTGCATTGATCAAGGTGTCGTTAGATAGGTCTTGGAGAGGAGGTTGGCAAATATTCAAGATTGGAAAAGAACAGTGACGTTTTGACCCTTTTTTACCCGTTTTACACTTTTTAACTAATCACAGCATAATATTTGAAATTTTAAAATTTCATCCATCACGATTGGCTAACAGCTAGATAAATAATTTATTTTTCACAATTCGAAATAGGTTTTAATTTAAAATTCAAATAAATTCAACCATAAGCTTTAAAAATAACAATACTATTACCAGCAAAAATAATTATAAAGTTGGTTTCAAAACTATAATTTACAATTTTTAAAGTTTTGTTAAATTGGCTTCACGCTGTAGGGTAACTATGTCTACACTGCAGCCAACGTGCACAGTGCCAGCTGCCAGCAGCTTGCTTAATTTAATCTGAAAAATAAAAACAACTTGCATTTGTTCAACCCGATGGGTGACGGTATTTAAAATATGATAGTTCTCCCTATCCCTCCTGCCCCCGCTTTCTCGCACACAACAAAGCCACAGGTTGGCATTCCAATGTCTGCCCTTCTGAGGTAGTCGACCCTGTAAAAAATAAATTACTTTTATTCTAGACAACCCTTCCTGCTTTTCTTATTTCTTTGAAGCAATCCCTTTTATTACCCCACTTTACATAATTAAGCCATGAAGCTCCTTTGTTAAGTGTACGACATAACTGAAGTATAGTTCATATATTTTCTGCGCCGGGATACGCTCTTAGCCCTACTGGCACCCGGGTGGACCCTTAGCCCTTTTAACACCCAGGTGGGCCCTTAGTCTAACTAACATCCGGGTAGACCCTTAGTCCAACCAACACCAGTAACCATACTGAAGCTCACAAAAGCCCATAGTTGCACTAATGCACTCATTCTTTACGACGGCTGCCAAACAGAACTACATCTTTTACCCCACCATCTGCGTCCTGTCAATAACAAACACCTAAATCCCAAACTGCAATACCCTTTATTTTGCTAGCAACCCATCGGGTTGCCTAATTGCTAGTCCTATTAATGATCAATGAAAATGAATTATTAATCCAGCTCTGTACCAATCAGGACACTGGAATTTTGTAAAATTTTAAATTTCAGGATGTGATTGGTGCAGATTTAAGAGCGGAAATTCCTATATCGAGGAAATCTGCCCGTGATACCCGCTGTAGAGCCGCTCTGCTGCTCTCCGCTCAGTTCACCCCGCCTACTCCTTGCTGTCGCCGGTCCGGTATCCCTGTCCACAGGTGTGCTCCAGAATACCCCAGTGGCTGACAATTTACCGGTCCCTGCCTGACCTACCTACCGGTCTCGCAGTCTCAAACTGCCCCGCGGCTGACTATTTATACCGGTCCCCTCTTGACTTACCGACCGATGTCGAGGTCTCACACTGCCCCGCGGCTTACTATTAACCGATCCCTGCCTGACTTACCCACCGATCTCTGTCTTACACTGCTTTGCATTCCACCCCCTAAGCGACTCTACGTCTACCAGCTTGCTTGACTTTCCAACGTCTCACCACGCCCCGCTCTTCTCGTCTGAACGGTCTTACTGCTGGCTGTTACCCTGCCTACCGTAAACTCTACGATCCTTTCGTTGATACTTCTGCGGTCTCACATGTCCCCGCTACCTCCGTCTACACAGCAACCTTGCTAACTGTCGACCCCTCGCCTAAAAAACACGGTTTACCCCCGTTAACGTCACAAATTTCAAACAAAAACTCTCGGTACCCGAGGTCCCATAAAAACAATAATGCCTTGTCAAACTATAAACTATTTAAAAGTATAACATCCTATGTTTTAGTACAACATAAATACATAATAAAATTAATTTGATATACATCAAATCACGTGTCTTAATTAGAATTATTTTGTATATAAGTATTAATTTTATTTTTTGATTTGAATATAGTATTCCTAGGAACTAATCCAAGGAAAAAGTAAAATTCAAAAGAAATATTGTAGTTGAGTCTAATTTGAAGCTACGCATTCACAAGATCAGGTAGCATTGAGCTCCTTTCATCTCTGTAGGGTGATTTCAT
>JAQFZE010004034.1:0-11742 GCA_034695245.1 Dicyrtomina saundersi
GGGACTATCTGCCTCTGGGGCTCACTGGCTGTCGCTTAATGGCTCCTCTCTCTCTGTGCTTGATTATATTTTCTTTTAGCAAGTTTTGCATTTGGAAATATTATATGGATGGAGAGCGAGAAGAAGAGATGAGAGTGAAAATGCACAGGTCGCTGCTATTAATACGAGACTACACGAATTCAAGCACTGAAAAAAAAAACTCCTTATAGCTCCAGCCAGAGCCAGACATATACTTACATAATTCTCCAAAAAACATACACATAATACAGCACACACACACAAATTGGAGATGCATAATAAATACAAAATATAGTTTTTTTTTGTACATATCCATAGTCCATACTCCATAGGACTAATACACGCAACTGTGTATTGATACAACCTAAAAATTCTTTCTTGTTTTTATTTTATATACACTATGTAAGTAGTATCTTTAAAATTATTACAGGCCAGGCCAGAGACCAGACCAGCAGTCACTAGTTAATAAGTCACTTGAGGATTGGGATTGAGGAGTTGGTGCATCGTCACGGATATACAGTATATAGATATTCTTCACTTATGACTATGCACAGAAAGTTGCACACTACCTATTTAGTCAAATATTTACAGACAATATTCACAATTTGTCTATTATGAAGACTATATGAACTATAAGATCAAGTACTTTAAGGGAGAGTATAAAAGAAGTTTAGTAGGATATATTATATATGTATAGAATATTATTTCCCCACATTCTGAGCTGAGAGCCAAAGCCAAAGCCAACATAATATAATAATATCAACCCTTCAGAATCAGACAGACTCACTAAAGTCACTACTCACTACTACTAGTAGACTCTTTTGAGTTCCTCGCCATAATAATATCATATCGAAATACGTGAATGGCTACGTAGCCACTATTAAGCTGTTGCTACTTCTACTGTCTACTACTTCTCGAGCCTATATAATGTCTTCTGTCTTCTTTTTATAAAATATACGAGACAACGGTGAGTGAGTGAAGTGAATGAAGATTTGGTTTTGGATTTGGATTATATTGACTGAATTTAAAGATTTTGAGCCTAGTCGTACTTACATTACTCTACGGTGTAAAAGTAATTATGTATGCATTATAAAACCAAGAGTACGACAGTCCGACAGTTCACTCTCTCCAAGTACTTTTAGGTAATATTCAAATTATTATCATTAGGTATATTACTGTTAGTACTGAGGGTACGTACTTAAGTAATAAAGTAATAAGCACACGTATACTGTTCTTGTTCTCTCCCTGACGAGTATCTCTTTTAATAGTCGCCTCAATTATTTTACTGTTTTACAGATCACATCCCGACCCTTCCAAAATTCTAAATATTCAATATTCCAAATCCAAAGTTGAAAGTATTCAAACTGAGGGAAGAGGAGATCAATCCTTCTACCTACCTACAAGTATACCTAAACAAGAAAAACTGAAATGCCAAAGTCAAAATTAATGATCATTTCGCACAATTTCTGTCACTCTAATTATTAATAAGTAATCAGGATCAGATCGTCAAGTCATCACCATCATCTCAATATCAACCCAACTTGGAGAAACTTGGGCTACTACTAACTCCGGTTGGGTTAGTATGTGTAATAGTTTGTCCTCTGGACAAAGTTGAAGTATAAATTTTGACTGTGTACTTTACTTATAAAAGTAAGAATATAATATAGTAACTACTCCTGACGCCGATGACGATGAGGATTTGTGTGTGACTGCGAGTGAGTTCGTTATCGGTTATCTGTTCACGTTCCAACTAGAAAGTTGATCTGACTGACGACTGACTCTGGTGCGGTGGCTAAAAGCAAGCATCCTCCAGCGTCATTACTACACTGTTTATTAGTCATTCAGATTTCAGTTTAATAGTTAGTAGTGACGTACTTAGGTCAAAAGTTAAATGATTGAAGGTGAAAGTTAGTTCATTGTCAATTGTTCATGGAATAGTTGCGATAGTTTGATCTTTGAGTGGTGTGTGTGTGTTTGTGTGTACGTGCCTCATTAAAACACCTACAAAGCGATCGAAGTTTCTACACAGTTAAAAGTGTATTTCCTAAAGTAACTAAAATACTTGATTGAACTTTTCAACTTTCAACTTTGGCAAATATAAATAAGTGAAATATAGTCATAGGTGGAAATTTGAACTGAAGCTGACCTGTCTGTGTCATTTAAGTCTCAGTATAGAACAGTTTCAACAATTGTTTTTTGTGGCAGTATCAACAAGTCACAATTTATAAAACTGATCTACTGTATACAATATAGGGCCTGAGGGAAAGAAGGTCGAATAGTCGTCGCCAAAGTTCAGTCAAGCTTTCAGCTTTGTTGGGCTTGAGCTTGGGCTTTTTACTCTATAGTTACTTTTGATTACTTTGCTGGCAACTCTAATACATCAAAATCAGACCAAATCTGACTAGTTTTTAATTGCAGTCATGACTGAATATAAGTTAGTAGTGGTCGGAGGTACGTATTTTGTTTTTTAAAATTAATTTATTTTAATAACCTAAAATTCTGCTAAAATTGTTCCAATATTTAAATTTTAGTCTTTAGACCTTTTCCTTGCGTGTTCCTATTAATTTTGTCAAAATTGAAAGGGCAGTAGGGAACTTTAATTTTGTAGTGCTTGAGACTTGATACAAAGGTGTGAAATGTGACAGGGGACAAATAATTGAACATTTTGTTTTGTTTTCAGCTGGCGGTGTTGGCAAAAGTGCCTTAACGATACAGCTAATTCAAAACCAGTAAGCTATTACTTTTTTATTCATTTTAATAGTAACCCACCAAGTTTAGTTGCATATTGTTATTATTTACCTAACTTACGCCACTTGTTTGTAAACAGTTTTGTCGATGAATATGATCCTACAATCGAAGACTCGTACCGAAAGCAAGTCGTCATTGATGGCGAAACTTGTCTTTTGGATATATTGGACACTGCGGGCCAGGAGGAATATAGGTAATCATTTGTCTAACCTTAAAACTTAATAAGAACATATTTATGTAGGAGCAAGAATTATATATTAAAGGTTATTAGGTATTCAGTGATCCACCTAATTACGTAATCGGTAATGTGTATTTAGCCTTGTAAACTCTGGAATTCGGCCAGATGTCTGGCAGTAGTTATATGTATTTATGTTAATTTGTCTTAACCACGAATAATAATTTCAAGTCCGCAGCAGAGTTAATTTTTTAGAATACATTGGCATACGTGTGCTTCTTTTTGGTGTAATAAAGAGCTTATTGTGTGTAAGCAGTACCTGTTGATCATATCGGAACGGAAACAAGCGATCAGAATTGACATTATCGATTAATTGGATAATATTTAATGAAATAACTGAGCTTGAGTTGGAGCGAAGTCATTTTTGTTGTTTGAGTGTTTTTATTTGTGTTTATTAATGTACATAATAACTATACGTATATGACAAAAACATGATATAGCATTACAAGTAAATGTTAAACTCGTTAATTTTAGAAGTTAATTGTTCTTGAATTTTTTATTATTTAATTCACAGCGCTATGCGAGACCAGTACATGAGAACAGGGGAAGGATTTCTTTTAGTTTTTGCTGTAAATAATTCTAAATCCTTTGAAGACATTAGCATGTATAGGGAACAGATTAAACGTGTAAAAGATGCGGATGACGTTCCAATGGTTTGTAAGTGACCCATACTACACAAATACAAACATAATAAAATTAATTTGGTTGTATTACTTCATTGCTACCTAATAAATGTATTCCATAACCCTGATAAATTATCAACAAAATCATTTTAGCTCTAAGGAGAGTTTTTCTGCCTTTTAATCCATGCAATTTGTGCTTCACGGATTGGAGCTATTGGTATAACTTGAAATTGATATTAATTGTGAACTACTATAACTACTCCGTTTTTAATTTGATATATTAAAGTTACAATGCTCAATAATTGATAATTTGAGGGAATATATTTTTGAATACGACTTAAATCATATATCTATTTTAACTTTTGTTAATAAATACACGCGCTGTATTACAATTCTACTATAATTATAACGTGTTAGGTTTTTAATATTATTTTTTAGTATTTTCTATTCCACCTCATACAGTAGTCCACAATAAGCGTTTCGTTTTTTTCGATACTTTTGTGATTGGTTGATCATTAACACTTTTAATGTTTACAGTGGTAGGGAACAAATGCGATCTTCAAACACGGACTGTGCGAATGTCCGAAGCCAGAGAAGTTGCAAGGCAGTATGGTATTCCATTCGTAGAGACATCCGCTAAAACTCGCATGGGAGTTGACGAAGCATTCTACACTTTGGTTCGCGAAATCCGGAAAGATGTAAAACCGTTTGACCTCTTTTCTAATATACCATGATTATTTGTTGTTCTCATTTATTTATTATTTTCTGAATTTGGTATCCTATTTTAATATTTCATACATATTGCCCCCAAAAGAATGTTTTCAAATTAAAGATAAATTATAAAATTAAGTTTGTATCTTCTGTTTCATTTTTATTATTATATTTATTTACAGAAAGAAAAGAAAGGTAAAGGACAGCGGCAAGGAAGACGGCCAGGTAGATGGAAGAATTGCACAATCCTATAATAAGCTTGTTCTCCTAAGGAAGGTTTCGTACCCTTTTATTTTATACACACATTACATTACATATGCCTAGTTTAATGTTAGTGGAATTGTATTGAATTTACAAAATTAATTACATTACATATTGTAAGTGTATGAAAATCTACTCTACATAATAATTGTGTAAAATTATGTAAGCAAAATAACTTCGCCGACTCATGTATCATTTAATATTACTGATATGCATTATAGCCCTATTCATAATCATGTAAGGATGTAGGCTACAACAATCACTGTATGCATTGCTGTATGATTCAATTTCTCCAGCCTGTTGTGCCATTCGTACAAGCATCAACAGACAACAGCCTCCACAAGACTTCTAAATTTTGGTTCTATCATATAATTAATTATGTTATCATTTTTTAGATAATTGTTACATTGTTCTCTTTTAATTAATTTATTTGTGTAAGAGTAGAGTAGAAATTATAACAAATATTTTCTGTAATACCTTGAGTTTTCCATGAAGGCAAAGTCAGAGAAAGAGAACGTTAACATGCGTCGCTAAGTATTTAAGTATTCGAGCATTTCCGTTCCTGTTTAAGAATCCCTTGTAGATTTGGGATCTTTACATGTCAAGTCCCCTTGATAGCAAAATACTGTCGAAATTAATTAATTGCACACTAAAAATCCTATCTATAATACTATTCTACATAAAAAGTACATTATATAAGAAATCGACAGCCTAATTAATTATAATTCTTAATAATAATAATAATAATAATGATTTATTGCCCAACAAATTAATTGCATACATGAAGACAGCACCCATTAAGGTTATTCAGTACAAGGAAAGAAATAACAGAATATTGAATTCAGAGATAGCAGGACAGTGATACGAGCTACTGACTAATTGTCCAATAAGTTAATTTGTACTATCTTAAGGGTACACAACAACAAAAATCAGTTAATTTCTTCAAACTTAGTGTTAGAGTGATATGTTATTGAGTAATTTGTTAGCAATAACAGTTATAATTACTGTACAACTGACTTGTCTACTTTCTGTGACCGAAAATCGTATTCACTGGCCATTGGGTTTTTATAGCTGCTTTTTCGTTGAGAATTAAGACATTACGTACAGGAATCAGAAGACGTCTAACGTCTATAATCTATAAATTACTGTATTATCTGTAAATAATATTCAATATTAAAAATCAGTGGGTTTTAATCTATACATATTCCAATTTTAAAAAAATACTTTTACAGTCAATCGCACTATTCATCACACGGATTTTATTGTGAAGTTGCGATGATCGCAAGAATAAGAATTAATTGCGTTTTAATGTCTCTTTTAGCCTCTTTACACCTCCTTTAGGGGTGTAACATCTATTGTTTTTAATAAGTTATGTATTAACTTGTTTAATTTGGATTGGAAAATGAAATTACGTATTATTCATTACAGGTACAAGGCACGTCTACGCCTTCTAGAATTCAAAACGCCCTAAGGTATTTAAGTACATCTTCGAAAAGGTGCAAAACATTGTATTCTCACGATTTGATTTTATTAGCACTTATTATAAGTCCGTTTTGTGCTTTTACGAATCGTATGGAAATAAATAATTATAGCGTTTTGATGTATTTGTTTAAATTAAAAGGATTTATTGCAACCCGAAAAACGATATTGTTACAATTTCGAAAGTCGTATTAATTTTTAATATAATACTATAATACAGATGTAATGGTAATAGTTATTAGTGTACCTTATGCATGACTTGAGGTTACTGCACTCAGTTCATATCTATTAGTTATTCAAACCTATGAATGTAATGTATAATCATATAGTAGGCTCTATAGTATGTACATACTTATAATATTAAAAAGCACGCGGATGGAAGTTTACATAGTTGAAGCCATAGATCATAATTGTAACTAATTATATTTTAATCATGTATAAGTACAGAATAAATAAAGTATGTAGATATGTACGTTAAAGTGCAGTTGCACTTGACAGGACCCAACAATATAGACAAAATATATTACTATTAGCAATTATTAGTAAGTATAAGGAGTATATAAACACACAAATACTTAGGCTACTCTAAGCATACAGCTAAATTAGTTAAGTCTAAGATGGACAGGACTTGACAAGACAAGATAAGACATGTCTACAATCTACAATCTTACTCTTCACGTTACCTTTATTAATTGAAAGATAATGAATGAATACTAATCCGATAGGCAATAATACTACCAGTTACCAATACCATACCACTGTAATATTATACAGACTAGAGTTGGCTATTTATTTGATTTTTTTTAGACCGGGAAGATATTTTTATTTTCCCATTATTGTATTCCTGTATTCACTTTAAATTCTTGTATGTTATTAATATTCAGTAGATTCCAAATATTCCCAGTTATTTTCCCTACTATTAAGAGAATTTAAAATTATATAGCAATTTCCTTGATACTAGTTCAAAGACTACGAAAACTGCGTCAGTGAGTATTAGGTTTTTCCCCTTAAATAAATTCCCTGAGCGTACTAAATATTTCCATTACGAGCATCGGGGAAATCTCCCTATTTTCTCCGTTGTGAACATTCCCTTCCAATATTCCTTTTTTTTAAATTAAAAAATAGCCAACCCTAATTCAGACAGAATATTACTTCAAGCTATTAGGTATTATACCATTTATAGAAAATTCTAAATTTGTTTAGAATAGTATGGTCTACAGAACTATATTATTGTTAGCTGTAGCTGTACGATAGGCTGAGATAGAAAACAATACTTGTACACAATAATGTGCTATTAAGCTGTACATCTAGCCGCTAGCTACATACCTTTTATGAAAGACGTTTAGCCATGCTAACAGTCGTGATTCAAAAATTTTCCAGCTCTAAAGGGACCTTCAGTTTTGCTGTGTAGTGTCAGGTGTGGTTGAATGAGTGACGTTTTGATTTGGTAATGACATCTTTGCCAAGAGTTTGTAGAAGACATGAATATGCATGTGTCTACATACATTTTTACATTGATAAAACATCTTCAGTACATATTTGGCTAGTTGTGTGGAAACTTATTACCGCTTGAGCTGTTTGAAAACAGGTATGTAGCATTGTGTGGTGTTGTGCACCTACTAGAAGTAGGTAAACCAAGTTTGTGAATATTTGCAGTTTCTCAATATAGTCCATTCTAATTCGTTTTTCGATGTATCTACGTAGATATACTAATTTCCACCATATAGTGTTCTAGTAATGAGCAGAAAAAAAACACATTGGTAGGCAGTATGCGAGGTAGGTGTGTCCAATAATCAGCGATCAAAATCAACTTATATCAGATCAAATGAGGACTAATTGATAAATGCTATCAATCAGTAGAAGCTTTCCGGTAGAATACAATTATTGATTATTAAATGGACTGTTGACTGTGTGTAGTCACTTCTATTCGTTGTTTGAGTACTGGCCGAATAATTAAAAGAGCGATGTTATGTAAGTAAGTACATCCAATGCCAATAATGCTTTTAGTCTCGATCTATTATTCTGTAAATCCTACGTTTGTATTTTTTTTTGACGGACAAAAGGAATTATGTATACCTAATTTAAAAAGCATAGGCCCTACATGTTAAGTAAGTAACTTGTGCTAGTATCAGTATAATCAATACTACTATCATTATTTTGTTTATCCTGATTTCGTAGTGGACTTTTTAGAATTGACTATTGTAAATGGCACTGGAAATACTAATTCCAGTAAGAACAAGTAGATAGTGTCTCCAATCCTTCGAATTTTAGATTTCAACCCTATATTAAATGCTAACTGCCAATTAAATTAATCAGTGAGTGTGACTTCTTTATTGATTCGGGTGTGGATTAATGTTGAACTAATCTAATACGTGTAGTTAGATTGAAGCTGAAGCCGGATAGTGGCGGCATATTATTAAGGATGCCAAACTCAAACTATTGTACTATATTATATGTTACTAATAAAAGTACTATAAATTGAAAGATAATTAATGGCGTGTACAAGTTTTGAAATGTAATATGCAGAGACAGTGTTTACTGAGTAAATATAAGAAACGTACAAGGTCGGAGTGAAAAAGATACGGAATACATGCAATAAGACGGGGAAATGCTTGATTTTTATTAAGAATTAATATATCACAAATCACACCAAATGTTTCTATTTTTTTTATGGAAAGTAGAGAAATCGGTAAGGTACCTAAGTAGAACGATGAACGAAGCAACGAGTCAAGATGTAAAATCTATCTCTCGTCTCATCTCATGCCAGTGGTCAGTATCGTTTTCAGTTTGGATGGATCAATGTCAGAAATGATTCTCTCATCTACTCGCTCTTCTTTGGGTAACCGGAATTTATAAAATGCCAAAAGAGGGGAACTTTCAATAGTTAGTAAATTGGGTAAAGACAAAAAAATAAAGGGAAGACGAGGGGGAGCATATGGACATTGAATGACATTGCTTAGTTATAATATGTCTAATGTAGTACATATATATTATTATTAAACATATTTTGAATTTTAAATATAATACGCTTATCTCTTCTCATCGTAGCTCTATTATGCCAGCAATTTAGCAGCACCAACAGTAATCGATTACACTATTACACACAACTTGTTAATTATATCTTAAGGGTTTCTTGCTCATCCACTTCTGTTTCCACTATTTCTTTCCGATGAAAGATCTCCAATCAAAAACTTTAAAAATGAATTAACAACTCACCGAAGTATGTATAATAATGAAACATAGTATATATATTATATTTTGTCATCATAGTTCTTTTTGATGGCAGGAGGTGAAAAAGAACGAATAATAATATAATTTTAATAATTATAAGTAGGTGTAGGTAATTTATGGGTCAATATAGTGTAGGTTTTAGATTGCCGATGCCGAATACTTACCAGCTTCTAGGTACATAATAATTACTGAGACATGTTGTAGAATAGGCATATATACATAATATGATCAATTAGTGTATGTAATGATAGAGTAATAACAAAAATAATAATATTTACGTATAATAGTACAATAGTATAATTACCTGTATGAAACTACTAGAACATAATATTTTGAACGTTGCGGTTCAGATTTTACAGTATTGCCATTTGCCATTTGTCTTTGTCAAACTGTTACATACATAGATAATAAAGATAGTTACATAAATCAAATAAGTTAAGGAGTAAATATAAACATATAGAACCAAATCAACAAAATTTGAATACATTAATACAAAACTGCTGATAGCACTAAATTTTGGAACAAAAAGAAATGAAAAGGAGAAAACAATGTAGTAAGTATGGAAATATTGGTAGCGTAATTATCCTATTGCCAAAATTTGATTTCAACTAACTACATAATATTTTATTTTGAAACAGAGTCTTGTTAATGTCAGAATTATGGTTGAATGGTGCCTAGTATGTTTTCGTTATGTGTAAGTATTAATAACTATATGTTCACAAATTAAAAATCGATTTCCAAATTAGCTAATCAAAATTGATTTATGGAGTTTCGACTCCCTATTGCATCCCCTAGTGTATGTGAGTTTCCTTACAGTTTGCAGTGTATACGCTGTTCAAATTTTGAAATGTTATAATCTGAAATTAATTTAACTACTTTAGTGATGAGTTCATTTTGACATCTTATATCCTTACAGTGAATCAAATACCTTATTACTGAGTTCAGATAGGTAGGTAACCTATCTAACGATAATTATGCTACATACATAGATAAAACGTAAATACATAAATTATGTTACATAATCACACAGCACAATGTTAAACTAACGTGTCATAAGGATTAATAACCTGTGTAAATTAAACATTTAAATTTAATTAAAACCATTATTGTTTTGAAAATTAATAGAATAACTAGAATATTAAGATAACTCTTCTATACATACAGATACATGCGTACAATTACTGAACTATCTCATAATGTAGTTCTTGGGTGTAAGTACCCCAGATGAAATAAAATTAATAATAGTTTATTAGTAGTAAAACGGTTGACGATTAATCAATTATAATTATGTACATGTGAGGTTATTTACTACACAATTACAATCTACCAATAACAAAAACAACTACTACCTATCTATCTAGATTATAATAAAGGAAAGGATATATAACATCCTACATTGAAGTGTTGGATAGTACATACATACCTTACCCATAATACAAAAAAAATAATTATAAAAAATAAATAACTACATTGTTCTATTATATAACGTACTATATATTAATTATGATCAACTGCATATTATGGAGATAGTCTGTGTCTGCTCTTTGTGTGTAGTCGAATTTTAAATAAATAAACAAGAAAGAAATTTCAGCTGTCATTTGTAGTCACATGAATTTAGGTTTGTTATTGTTCGAAAGCATTCTGAAATGCATAACTTCAGAGGTCTTGCCATGTTTTTTTTAAATTAAAAAAGGGTAAAATTTTATTACGAATTTTAGGATTTATGTTTCATTATATTATACGTGTGTTGTGGTGCAATAAATAATTCCAGTAGCGGGATGAGCGGAAATTAGGAATTTACACAATTATGTTTATTCGAACAGTTTCAATTCCCACCCACGTGACATTATTGATCACCAATGACGAAATTTTTCAGTAATTACATCCTGAATTTTGTTTTGATTAATCAGTAACGCGATGCACTTCATCCAATTAATATATTAGTACATATTAACAAATCTTAATCTCTAATTTTCTCCAAGCTTTATTTTCTTCGATTCTACAAAATTCAAAATCACAATAATTCGTTCAATTCATGCATATCTTAAACATAATAAATTATTCGTGATATTTTAATGCAAATGCTAATGATTAATTTTGGAAACATTTCCCAGTCTTCTTGACATACTAAAAATTAGAACACTGTTAATATAATTTTGTTTAATATGCGTTTCCGATAATCCTAGTTATACAATGCATTTAAATAAGAATTTGAGTTAACAATATGAGTTGTTAGTGAGTTCTGCTTTACAGTAAATAACTACTTGAGATGACTGAAATGAAATGATGAAAACTGGTGCAAAGTTCTTTGGGAATCAAAACTTGAGCTCTTATCCCCCTCTTTATATTTGTATTCACTGAGTATACTGGGAATGGAGTGGATGGATGGTTATACTCTCAATCATTTGTTTTCGTGTTGTGGCTAATGTTGTAATT